>JSYV01000793.1:0-33334 GCA_000787455.1 Evansstolkia leycettana | reverse complement strand
GGGGGGGGGGGGGGGGGGGGGAAAGAGAAAGTTGAAGATCAAAGGAGGCTCATAATCACATGGAAGCATCAGGACAAGAAGAACCAGGCTGGTGGGATTGATGGACGTTCCCGCGGTTATATCGACAAGGATCATTATCTAGCTTAAGAATAACTAACTTCCATCTATCGATTACTTGGATCTTTCCAATTCGACTCAGTCCTATATTATCAACCACAACAACATTTCTGGCAACCCCTGCTGGTCACAAGAGATAAATGTGATGGCCTCATTAGTCTGCGTCTGGAAATTTCGCCAACGGACACCAGGGGACTAGAGACAGAGAAATGAGATCCCCTGAGCCTAGCGCCAAGTCCGCGTTGTGGGACAATCCAGGCACGCCGTCAGATTCATCATTCCTAGTCAAGTGGAGGGGTGGTGGGGGAGAAAGTGGGATCGAGTGTCCTGTCTCCATCGCAAGAAGAAATTTGAAGGCAGAAATACCGCCGCTGCTGAGGGGAATATGATTGCAGAGGGATTTGTCGACAGAGTCCATGACTAGCTACTCTGTACATGCCGGCCTTGATGAAGTCACGAGAAAAAGGACAGGGAGAGATTCGTCCCCAGCAAAGCCACTGCAGGACTATTGAATCTCCAGTCGCAACTAAAACCCACGCTTGGATGCTCACATGATCAACGAAGTGTTACAAATCAAGATGTTATTGTGGTCCACTTTCGGCATTTTTCACCAGGTGCTATCTTCTCTGATTCCATCTATCGAGGATGATCGAGGGGACGATTTATCCCCATGGATGTTTTGTGGCGGACATTCATACAGTGAAGACTGTAAAGGCGTACTGAAGATGAGAACTATACACGCCCAAAGTCCTTTTCATCCTGGTGGTACGTTCACCTGTCATAGTTATTGGCAATACCGTTCATCACTGTCCCAGGAGCAGAAAAGAACAGGTTGACGATATGTGTCAAGACGAAAGCAAGATCCATTTAGGATATCAACATCAATATTATATACACTGCGGATTTAGTCTCCAGTTGGCAGTGATCCGTTTCACATATTGCTTTGACTTGAATTCTTCGAACATGGAGAAAGAACAGAGAGCAGAAAGATCAATGAAATCGAATCCCACATCACGCATCACCATTGGCATTACTTCACAGTGTATTCTATCCATCGGGGAAAGCTCTCTACCTTACCTAATATCCCGAGGTCCTCAAAACGATCGCCGAATCCTCGCCGTCCTGGCAAACTTGTGTGAAAACGACTTGCTCAGAAAGTCAATGACTTCCAAAGGCACATACATTTCCAAACGCGTAGTGCGCAGTCAAGCCCCAGGGGTAGGCAGGAGATGGTAGCTTTTCGGTAGACTAAAAAGACTAATCGTACCTTAATCTACGTTCCCTGGATCCATGGTTCGTTGGAGATCGAGAGGACGACGACCTTCCATTCGGGATTTTTAAGCTGAATGGACCAGGCCCTTCGGCTGGAACACCATACGAAGACGCCCCGTGCGATGTCAGATGCAGACAACTGGCGCTCACAATAATACAAAAGCTACGATTCGAAAGTAGTATGTATTACATGACGCCTCGCACTGGAATTCGCAATTCGCTCGCCGTCGGGTTTTCTCCGGTTAGTCAGCCTTGGACCTCTGGCGGATAATGGACGAAACTGTCTTGTATCAAATCCCTTTGGAGACGAGTCGCGCCAATCATCTGCCATACAAAGAAGGACTGCCTCGTCATGGCCAGATAGCAAGCACAATATGACTCCCACTATTCAAGAAGTTGATTCAATATTCCATTCCCATTACGACTCAGTCAAAACCACATCTCCAACAAATCGCATCAATCAAATCATATGAATTAAGACATGAATCTTGAAGCCCTCAGTCATCACTGTGTTGTCTGCATTTTGACTCTTCGCGGCCCAATCCTTGCGTAACTCCTTCATGAGAAGCTGCCAGTCTTGACTCTTTCCCGGGCGCACTCGAATCCAAAAGTTGGACCAGAGAAACTTCACCGAAGCGACCACCTGATTTGAATTCGAACTTGAAGACGGCGTGCTGCACATCTGAGAAATCTCATTGTTCAGTTGCACGCTTGGACTCCATCTATGGAGACCACACTCCTCCGTCATACGCTCGATGAAGGCCGACGAAGATTGGAAATCCTCAAAGGGGATGTGAATAGGCGCGATGTTCTGTTGACTAGCCCCGCTGACCAGGAAGACAGTTTTGTCTCGGCACTTTTTCTCCAGCTGCGCGATTGAATCGCCGTTTTTGAAAACCGATCCAGCAACGATCCTGGTGCCATTTTGCTGGTTGGTGTTATTGGGGGTTGATGCAACTTGGCTTTGCTGCTGAGCTACCACAGACTGACGGGTCTGCCTGGTAAAGGGAGCTGAGAACACGTTCGACGGCGTCTGCTGCTGCTGCTGCTGCTGGGGAGTCGCGTCTATATCATCGATGATCGACCTGAAAGGACGGATAGTTTTGTTGGCTTGCGGGGATTTCTGTTCAGTCAATTTTTGGCTCTTCGCACTAGAAGCCGTCTGAAACGGATCAGGTGAGTCAAGGTTGAGGTCATCCAACGGCCTTTTCTTGCCCTTGCGGCCACGGTCAGGTTCAGAGGTCGGTGATCCAGGACTAGACTGAGCTGTGATACTTGACTTGGGCGCTGCTCTAGCCGCCGATGGAACACTACCTGGGGTCGACCGCTGAATTCCGACTTTAGTATTTGGAAATGAAATCAAAGCTCACTGCGGAAATCACTCACCACAGCAGATCTGTCACGCGGGTTGAGCTCTGCCTTGGCTTTCTTCTCAAGAAGGATCATGAGAGTGCGAGTGATTCTGCTTCCATTAGCATCTTATTCAGGCTAAATGCTTGACTCAAGGTCATGGTTGAATCTTGCACTTACTCCTCCTTCCTCTCTGGGTACGTGCAGAGTGATTGGGGTTCCTTAAGACTATCCGGCATAAGGTACTTGCGCCTGTTTTCCTCATTGCCCCAGTATCGCAGGCCATAATTTCGCAGGAAGCTAGTCGCGCATCTTCTTCGTTCGCCTTCTTCTGTCGCGAGATTCTCCCAGGTACAGACGACCTGGGCATGATTTCGGAGATGTGTCATGAACTCTTTGTGGTGATCATTCTTCAGATCGAGGAACGTGGTGAAGTTCCGATCTCTGCTGTTTATTGTCAGAGTCCCCTCCTCCAGAGCAAGCATCAACTCGTTCACTGGCTCGGGAGATCCATTCGAGGGTTCTTCAGGTGGATCCTGAAACCTGCGCAACCGCGTGCTCGCCATGTTCTTGAAGTTGTAGTCTTCTCAAATGTCTGAGAAGAGAAGGCCGGGTCAAGTGAGTCGTTCAAGAAAGATGAGATAATGAGTAGATGAGCTTCTGAGGTCCTCGCACAAAAATGCCGCTCATGCTCAAGTAGAGACGGATCTGCGAGAACTTGAGATACAAGAAGCAAGAAATCCACGACAGAAAATGGTGCATCAATTGCAACGCGATAATCAAAACAGACTGATGGATAGGGGAATTGGACGTAGAGTGTTGCCTAGGTGTTTGTTTTGATTCTCTTTGTTGGTAGCAACAGATCTGTTGGAGCTGGATGGGAGCGCGCCCAATACTCTAGATAGCTCCCTGAAGCACTTTCTTTGGTCTTAGCTGAAGGACGATTTGACTTTCAGTTCAAGGCAACTTTAGCATGGAGTGTTTCTCCTTTAGAGGCCTTGCAGCTGCAGAACATCTGACCCTGAAGTACGATCAGTGACAGTCCATAAAAGGCAGTGTTAAAGCTTCATACATAAACTTGGACTTGACAGACTCATGTAAATGAACAATTCACTGTCATGAGCTTGAAATTGTTCTGCGAGAAGCCAGAAATCGCGACTTTGACATGAAATTTTGACTTGGAAAATTAAGACCAAGGGCAAATAGTTATACAATATTTAAAAGAGACAATACTTTTGCACCGTTTCATACCCAGGAACAAGTTGCAAAGTAATAGACAATAATGAAGACTGTCAAAGACAAGTACGGAGTAGTTAGTCTGACAGACTAAGTCAACCTTTATGAAACTAAATGAGGCTCCGTGCTTTGACAGGGGAAGAAGGGCAAAAGCAAATATGAAGACCAAGGAAAGCAACAAACAAGACATACTGTAAGCACAATCTCATTCACACTCATGTAGAAGATAGAATAGAAGAACGATTCGATTGTATGTACAATAAGCATCGATGTGGGCAGAGCGCAACCATCACTCCACTCCCAGATATCTTAGAGAATTCCTTAGTTCCTTGATCGCAGTATTTACGTCGTCAAATGTTAGAGCAGATACAGCCCAGCGAGCGTGTTTTTGAGCGAGAGCAATGGCCTGATCGTCCACCGCTGGCGCCGTCGTATTCAATGGCTGAGCCGTCGAAGCTATTGCAGCTGGAAGCGGTGTGTCTGCATGTGGTTGCATTGGATTCGACCCTCGAAGCACTGATTCTGACGGCGGCTGTTCCGACGTACTCATGCCACTGCTGGTTTTGTAGAAAGAGCTTGCATCCTGAGCGCTGCTCGGTGGACTGGATGGAGTTATAGATGCGGGCGGAGGAAATGACTGGAATGCATCCGATAGCATGGACGGGCGGTGAGCGCCCAGGTTTGAAACACCTGGTGTATCTGGAAGATTCAAAGAGGACGAAGGTCCAAATGAATCAGGTGCAGACGGAAGTTCCAGCGAGATTGTGGGGTCCGTATCAGCTTCTGTGTGTTGCTTCCAAGGACGCGGCGCATGGCTTGCAGGAGAAGGGAGATCTAGTTGAGGAGTAGACGGCTGAGGTGGCATTGATGAAGTTCTGGAAGGATGAAGGGATTCGTCAAGGGTGGATTGGCGAGCCATCTGTCGTTCGATTCGATCGGACTCGTCTGGGATCTCCTCCACGGACGGTTGCCTTGGTCGTGCGGCCTGTTGGTGACCTGATTCGCCAAAGGCCTTCGCATCTAAATCATTGGGGTCAATTTCCTTCTTTATGGGTTCCTCTTCTTTTGGCGCTGGGTTCGTCGCATTTGGATCCTCTCCGTTCTTTATCGCCTTCACGATTCTCACGGCATGGTATTTCGCGAACTTGATTTTGGCAGCCACTTCGGAATCGGGAGGTCCCCAGACCTGCAAAACCTCAAGAAAGGTGGCTGCTGCTTGGAATGTGTCTGCGGTTTGCCTGCTTTTCGATTAGCGAGCAGTTCTTGTAGCATGTTAGAATAATACAGACTTTGTAACTTTGTTCGCCCTCATAGCTGCGTCCGCACGGTTGAAAACCTCCAAACCAAACTGTTCCACATAGGCGCTCGCAGCAGTGCTATCCATTATAGTATCATTGTCCGGATTTTCGTTTTTGAACTTCGTGGGGAAAGGTCAGCTTTTTCCTGAGCAGAAAAGGCTCCTATTTCAACGGACGTACTTGCTCCAGTTTGTCAACAAGGTTCGTCGTGTACAGCTTGACTTCCTCGTCCTTATTGTGAAGGCCTCTTTCAATGATTTGATTGACGATATAGAAGTTGCCTGCAGAAAAAAGAGCGTTACCAGTTAGAGAGTCCCTGACCTGCGGGGGTTATGAAGCACAAATTACTCACACCAGTATGCGATAACAGGCTTGGCCTTCTCGACCTGAGCTGCTCTCAGGGCGAACCGCCCGAGATCCGCAGACTTCAGACCAGCTGGGAGACTGCTCGCCATGATGAGACTGAACGTTCGCGATTCAGCTGTAGAATGAGGTCGCAATTTGCGGTCGACAGTGGGAGATGTTCTTTCGGGGGCGGGAATGACGTTGGAAGCTCCCAAAGCTCTGTTTTGGTGCGGGGAGAAAAGGGACCGATTTCCTAACGCGGGGAACCGTTGATCAGTAGGTATCTCGCCCATATCCTTTGGTTTGGACCTACATAGATTCGAAACACGGCATTATTCAAAGCGTTCATAGATTAAAAAAGGATGCACTGCTTCTAGATTATGATCAGCTGATACACGGTGCGATCGATGTGCTTGGAGAATTATGTCGAACTACAGCTGTATACCTAGGTAGGCTTTGATTATTTCCGAATCTAGTCATTATTCTTTAACGATATGAGGTGTCCGTGTCTCGCATAAAAAGGATATAGAGTCCATTCGAGAGCGAGAAACGATCATGCATTTTCCACTATCCACTCTCCGATTTCCACCCGTTCCTCAGACAAGGCTTCGACCTCGAGATGATCTTCAACCTGACCTCCAGGACCTCCAACTCGTTCAATCACGATCCAGACTCCGCCCCTTTGTTCGAGAGCCGGCTGCAGATCGAAATCGTCCAGTCGGATCCCAAACGCAGTATCACTATGAGTTCCATCTTCCGATGATGCGAGAACCTCCTTGTAGGGACCCTGTCCAAGCTCCACGGTCATCAGCATCGGCGATGGAGCGACGGTGCGGCTGCCGATCATGGACAGTCTGCTTCTGGCAATGAGTTTCAACCGCGTCAATCGCGGCACGCGTAACGGTGCTAGAATCCGGTCTTTTCCTGGAGGTAGAATGCCGATGTCTGAAATCACTGCTCGTCGCCCAGCTGATTCTGCGGCGAGTGGCTTCAGAAGACATTGGCTCGTCGCGGAGACTCGGAGGGAAAACTTGCCCAGCTGGTCTGGAGCAAATGTAGAACAGACTAGGGTGTACAAGCCCTTTCCAAGACCTTTTGTTTCTGCAAGAGCGCAACCTCGACGGTAGTCGCCGCTGTCAGCGATGATGTCACGTCTTCGGACTCGTGCGATGCGCTTGCCGTCTGACCAGAAAAGCTTCACGTGAACTGCTAGATCTGCTTCCTCTGTTTCCAAGAGGATGGAAAGATCTGTCGTTTCAGAGACCTGCAGGCTGAATTGTGGGTTGGTGGAATATTGAGTGGACTCTGCATTGCCGCCTGCGGTCAGGGGTGTCCAAGCCCCGTGCACTTTGGTGACGAAGGCGTATCTCTCTAGAGCATGAGCAATGGTCACAGGAGACGTGGACAAGGCCGAGAACGTGAAGTTTTGGCTCACGGAAGGCAGCGATTGCTCCGAAACAACTGCAGTGTAGGTTGTTCGAGGAGGCATTTCGAGTCGCATGAGTGTATTTGGGGAGTCAACGTAAGGCCCACGATGAAGAGCGCCGTCACTGAGGCAAACCCTTTCCCCTGCTGCTTTAAAGACGTAAATGCTGATGAATCCCGGTTCTTGGCTTTTCGGTGCAGATTCAGCGTTGGCAGCCTGGTTCCGGAAGTGCTTTCCAAGAAGTAGCCAGACGGTACCACCGGCCTCGCTACGAATGGAGAACTGTGGGTTCTTGACAAAAGAGCCCGCGACGCCTCGTCCGCTAGCGAGATCCCATGTGAAATGGATATCCTCGCGGTACTTGAAAAGTCCAGGATTCCAGTTCAGGTAAAGGTTCTCGAAGTTTTGGAGAACTTTTTCAAAGTCCATCCAGAAGGAGCCAGGCGAAAGTTTTGGATCTGCTTGTCTGGAATCTAAACCCTCGTTTCCTGCGTCGGCCCCAGCCCAAGGATTCTTTACGAGCATCTGGCGACGTCCTTTGGACTCTCTCATATTCAGAACCGCATAGTCGTGTTCACTAACCAGGCCTAAGGTTTTCTGTTCCCTCTCCGTCAGCTTTCCTGTGCCAATGGTCAACAGGACGTCGCCATAATGAAAGGACTTGAAAAGGCGCTTCCAGAGCTGATCGCTAGCAACATCCTCGTTATGGAGGAAGACTTGCTCGGGTATCCAGCCAGTCAAAACCCATAGATCCGTGCCAGAGTTGCTTCCCGGAAAGTCGTAGCCTCCCCGAATTTTGAGATACGCTTTTTCTACCAAGGCCGGCCACAAATGACTTGTGTTGTTCCGGTCAATCATATGAAGCGATCGTGAGGTGTTCGACGACGGCAAGCGATCGTCTATAACCACTTTGCGAGAACATCCATTGAAATAGAAGCAAAAGACGTATTTTCCAGAGGGTGATAGCTGGGGCTTGCCAGTTTCGTCATCACAGGGATAAATTCCTGGAAGAAGTTTCTGTTCGTAGTCAGTCAAAGACGCACGTCCGATTTGGGGGAGGCTTCTTTACCTTGTCAGATACGCGCTCGGCTCTGGAAGTAGTGGCGCAGAGGCTGGCAACAACAGAACAGTCTGTCAATACGTCCTGTACCAAATCCGTACTTCCTGAGACGGCCATGATGGGTTCTGTCGAAGGTTGTCCATCGCCTCTTGTGTTTTGGGCCAGTAATTCAAGAGGCCGCTTCCATCCGGCGAAGATCTCTCTTTGCAAATCAGATAGATGAAGATCAGGCTCGTCACTAACTCGGTTAGGCCACGAAGAGTGTGAGAGGCGGAAGACAAATCTACATCAGTAGGTCTTGGGGATATTCTACGTACGTAAATGGTTCCTTTCCCAACTCCAGCTGAAACTCTTCGGGTGCCGGAGGATTGATCCATGGTGGGAAAAGGAAACCGTTCAATTTTGCTCCCTCGAGGAGAATGATTTCCTCGCGGGTTGTGAGCTTGCGCGTTGACACAGGCGTTCGCAAAGTGGTCTGGTTGATGGACCCAGAGCGCACAACGGATTGCCAGTCCTTGGCTTCTTTGATTCTTTCCGCTTTTGTCAATAATTCATTGCACTTGGCGTCCAGCTTCTGCTTATCTGTGGTGTTGCTGGTCGATTTCAGCGCCTTCATGTAATTTTCAGCGGCAGTGATAGCAGCATTGAGCGCCTGCGTTTTGGAAGTCGCAGTTGATACATCTCGTTCTGCTTTCTAAACGCCAAGTTAGTTCGAAGAACCCTGTATTGATATTTGCAGAATCCTGGAAGGACTACCAGAGCTTGGTTAATATATGATTTCTGAGCAGACACGGTAGGCCGTGACATATTGGACCCTCACTGTAATGGTGGGCCAGATAATGTGCACTAGGACCAGGTCACAGCTCAGAACTGTGTAAACAGCAAAGATATCCCCACAGACATGAATGGTGGCATGGATAAAGACACACTGAGATGACGTATCAGGTATCAATCAGTGTTACTGGTGTTCATAGTTCAGTGTGCTGTTGTGAAGATGCCAAAGGGTTTCCGTGATATCTCCGAGATCTGCAGCGGGTTCTAACCGTAAGGGAGGGTCGAGACAGAGGATGACCACTCCTAGAAGATGATCTTCTCTGTGAATAATAGGGTCAAAGGCGCCAAAGTGAATGTAGGTAGTACTGTAGTGGAAGCTCGGACTTAATCTGATCGTTTTAGCGTATCCGCGGGGAGAAACGGAGGTTGGCAGTGGCCGCAAGTGCCATTTGACTGCATATTCCTGGAGAAAGACCGCGGGCAGGAGAAACCGATAATACCTCGGCTCATTTCGTCATGCGGTTTGAAATCAGTCTTGCTCTCCGAGGGCCTTTCCTCGACTTTCAGCTGCGATCGCAGCTATCCTTTTTTTATATGTAGCTAATTGTCGGTTCCTTTTTCTGCATCAACACTACAAGTCGATGCCATTGATGCGCTCGTTTCTCCTAACTTGAGTTGCGCCTCCTCAATTCAACACTGGGAACGCTCTAAGCCCCCGCTCGGAGGAATTCTGTTATCGCTCATCCTCGGCAGAATTGCATAGAAGGGAGAATTTCATTCTTCTGTCTGATCTATTGCGACCGACCGTCTCGAGACGACTTGAACAATGGCCGGCCAATCGAAACCGGTACGGCTGTCCCCCTGGGGCAGCGCAGTTGCAGGAGCGACCGGGGCAGTTCTTGCGAATGCCATTGTATATCCTTTGGACATGTATGTGAAGACTTTCGCAGAGCGATTCTCTACATCTACTGACATTGGTACTCATTTTGCTTCCCCTAGAGTCAAGACAAGGCTTCAAGTACAGGTGAAGAGGCCAAACGGAGTGAAGAGCGAATCGGCAGACAATACCGTCCACTATGAGTCAACGCTGGATGCGATCAACAAGATCGTTGAGAGCGAGGGTGTTACGGGATTGTATTCTGGAATTACGGGAGCATTGATCGGGGTTGCTTCGACCAACTTCGCCTATTTCTACTGGTATACAATTGTGAGGAGCATCTACATGGCATCGAATCGAGTGCCGAAGCCGCCAGGAACCATTGCTGAGCTCAGCTTGGGAGCTGTCGCCGGCGCAGTCGCTCAGATTTTCACTATTCCGGTCTCTGTCATCACAACAAGGCAACAGACACAGCCTAAGGGCGAGAAGAAAGGCTTGATTGAGACTGGTAGAGAGGTTGTCAACAGCGAGGATGGCTGGACGGGCTTGTGGAGAGGCCTCAAGGCCAGTCTTATCCTGGTTGTTAACCCAGCCATCACGTACGGAGCCTATCAAAGACTGAGGAACATTATCTTCCCTGGAAAGAAGAATCTCAAACCCTGGGAGGCTTTTCGTGAGTGCAGCACCATGTTCTTCTTTGTCGATGAAACGTACTGACTTCTCTTGCAGTTCTTGGTGCACTTTCAAAGGTTCTGGCCACGATCGCTACTCAGCCTCTAATCGTTGCCAAGGTTGGCCTTCAATCTCGGCCGCCACCAGGGCGAGAGGGCAAGCCGTTCAAGAGCTTTGGCGAGGTTATGCGCTATATCGTTGAGAATGAAGGAGCGCTCTCGCTCTTTAAGGGCATCGGACCACAGATTCTCAAAGGTCTCCTGGTACAAGGCCTCCTGATGATGACCAAAGAGAGGTATGGCACTAAATCATCCCCACCGGGTAACGATGTGCTAATGATCCATAGGATGGAGCTCATGTTCATCGTCCTCTTTGCGTATCTTCGGAAGCTCAGAAACGAGAAGTTAAAAAAGGCCCTTGATGCTGCTGCGGTCAAGGCTAAGACAAGTCTCCCAGCCACCTTGAAATAAACGGCGTGCTTTTTGTTGTGATTTCATCATGGGATATTCTGTTTGATGTAGCATCTCTTCCTTTCTCTACTTGCAGCGCGAGCTCTGTATGTACTTTCCTTTTTCTCGCTTTGTCGCCTTTCTTTTCGTCATTCGCATTTCTTTGAAGAGAGAAAACCTATGATGTATAGAAACGTACACAGTGTCTCATTGTAGAGGGGCATAGTCTGGTATATATTATGGGGTCAATGCAATGGGTACTCAAAGATTCGTACCGTTCAACATCCTGAAGCTTCGTCAGTCCTTTCCATCGAAATGCAATTAGTTAAGTATTAATAGGATTTTGGACCAGGTTCTTTCTTTTTGGCATATTGTCTTTCACATACAACGGAGCCGAGCCTAACCTCCCGCTATCGGCGATACCGCCCCCTCATCTACAACCCACAGCACCATAACTTGTATCAATCTCACTCTGAACGACCCACGACCCCAGAAACAACGGTAATGGGTCGTCATGCGATGGCCGCCATGGGCTTCCGATTCGAAAGCCAATCACAACTTAACAGCAGAGAACGATGAGAACGATTCCTCCGATCCCGTCTCTATTTTCCCCTCACGAGCAACATCACCAGAAGAAGTCTCCACACCTTCAAAACAAAACAACCGGGCCTACGCAACAGACTGGACCGCATTCACCGAACCCAGAACAATCATTTCAACTCTTATCCTGACAAGCGCAATCATATTCGCGCTGCGCATCCGCAGTCGTTACCTGCGCCGATTCCCCGACGCGGGCAGTATCTTGCCTTCATACTTCCGCCGCAGAAGCATCTTCGGCCAAGTGACCAGTGTTGGCGACGGTGATAATTTCCGAATCTTTCACACGCCCGGGGGAAGATTGGCGGGGTGGGGATGGCTGCCGTGGAAGAAGATTCCTACGTCGAAGAAGGAGTTGAAGGATAAGACGGTATGCGACTTTTTCCAGAGCATTACCTGTCCAAAAGGGACGCTTGTATTACTCGGTTTCAAAAGGCTTTGGCTTGGATGCTACGCGTGTTACGTACAATTCTGATCGTGAATCTCAAATAGATCCACATTCGTCTGGCAGGCATCGACGCCCCAGAACTCGCCCATTTCGGCCGTCCCGAGCAGCCATTCGCGC
This sequence comes from Evansstolkia leycettana, assembly GCA_000787455.1. NCBI lineage: Eukaryota > Fungi > Ascomycota > Eurotiomycetes > Eurotiales > Aspergillaceae > Evansstolkia > Evansstolkia leycettana. Next base: position 21,296 of record JSYV01000793.1, on the reverse strand, counting down.
GCGAAGCCCACGCCTGGTTAACTTCATACCTTCTCAATCGCCGAGTACGCGCCTACGTGCATCGTCATGACCAATATCAGCGTGTCGTTGCGAGCGTATACGTGCGACGGGGACTCGAGTTCCCGATTCCATTCTGCCGGCGGGATGTATCGTATGAGATGCTGAAGCGCGGGTTGGCGACTGTGTATGAGGCGAAATGGGGCGCTGAGTTCGGTGGCGAGGCTATGGAGGCGAAATATAGGAATGCGGAGCGGTGGGCGAAGATGTTGGGAAGGGGGTTGTGGAAGGATTATAGACGGAAAGGAGGGACGGGATGGGAGAGTCCGAGGGCGTATAAGACGAGGATGGGGATGGCGGAGTTGGGTGCAGATGATGGGAAGGGGGAAAAGAAGTCATGATATGGTTGATGCTTTATGGTATGTTGCGTGCACACTGAATATAGTCTTGTTTTTTACTTATTTGCACAGCTGGACATGACTGTATATTCTTGATATCTTGGTGGCCTTCAGGATAGAACTGATTAACTATGCAGCATTTACTCATTTCACAGAACATAAGAGAACAACATCATTGTCACTCTTCCTCCAAAATGAGTTCTTGGTAGGGTGTTGTACAGCGTCGATGGTGCAAGTGCAGGAGGAACAACAGGAACGCCACGCTATATATGTATATTGTACATTCCAAACCACTCTGTTGTCTAACAGAATTGCCGCTCAATCTCAGCAAAGAGCTTCGGCGTGATCTCATCACTGGAATTGCCCTCCACCCGCCACAGACAGCCCTTGCGATCGTAATGCTCCAGGAGCGCCTGGCTTGTTTCCTCAAATTTCTGCAACCGTTGCTTCCATGTATCGATTGAATCGTCCTTTCTCTGCGTCAATGGCTCGCCGGTTATGTCGTCTTTCCCTGGGACCTTGGGCGCGTTAAACTCCGTGTTATATACTCTTCCAGACGGTTCATGGACCCAACGCGATGCTATTCGCGACAGTATGATGGCTGGCGGTGTAAGGAGGTGGACGACAAAATTGACGGGAATCAGCGCGTCTAGACTTGACGCTTGAGCTGCTGTGCGAGGGAACCCGTCGAGGATGAAAGATGCAGATGGTGATATCGAAGGCGCTGTATTTGCGATCTGAGAGGGAGATGCTGCACTGCGTGATGAAGCAGTCTGTGATGTTGTTGAGGAGAGCCAGCCTCTGGATTTGAGCTCTGACGAAATCAGGTCGAGTATCATTGAATCGGGGACTAGATTGCCAGACTGCATTGCGGCCTCGGCTTTGAGACCTAATTTGGGACACGATCGTTAGACACGCTGGACACACTTGCAAGCAAATATGGCTCTCTCGTACCTAATGGAGTCTTCTTGCGCACATTTTCTCGCAAGAGGTCTCCCGAGCTAATGGAAGCTAGCTCTGGGAACCGGGCAAGTAGTCTTTCGGTCTGAGTTCCTTTGCCTACACCTGGAGCACCGATGAGAATGATGCGAGCAGCCTTCTTGAACTGCCGTGTCGCGGATGCCATATTTCAGCGCCCTCTTTGCGAACGGTATGCCGAGCTTGTGGATTGTAGATCTGTTATCTGGGGTACAATAAAGCGAGGGCTAGGGCTGTAATCTAATCTTCATAATGCTTCGCGAGTTTGAGAATGTTTAGGAGTTGATTAGGATTCAAATTAGAAGCAATAATAGGGCTGGCTGATGATCGCGAAACCAGCGCGCCTGATATAAGGACGAGAATTGTTATGCTGAAATATGACTTGACTGGAGCTTTTGCACATGCCAATGTTTAATAATGTACTCGGGGTCTGCCCGTGGGGTGCGGAGACCTTTTCGGACGTCGGTGAGCTGAGGTCACTTGTCCGCTTGGATGTCCATCCATTACTCCCTACCGCAGAGCGTGTCGTTATTTATTCAAGGCATACTCCGTACAGTATCAATATAATAGTGATTTCAGAGTACGGAGTAGAATTATTCCATTAATATTTGTAAATACGGAAGTATGGCTGCTCAGAGTCGGTTGAAACAACAGAAGCAAATTACAATGAGCTATGCAATTTGGTATATCCAAACTGTCTCTCGAGACTGCCGAGGTTCTTTCACATGGTGTTGGTTGATTGATGGCTCTTGATCATTCCAATATTCTGCAGATAAACTATCTCTTCTCTAGACTGTCGAAGGAACTACCACTACATAAGTAACATCACGGGTCCCCTCGCCGGCATGCCTTCCTATCAGCCCCCGCGTTCAACCACCCTGTATTGATAAAAAATGAAGCTATATGCACGACCATCTAATAGGCCTGAGATTCAAACATAATTTCCTCCATATTAATGGCCATCGCAGCCTCTGCAGCCTTTTTAGCTTCATTTTCCACATCTCTGAGCTCTAGTCGCGCCTTAAAGCATTTGACTCACTAATAGCAGCATTGATATTCTCTATATCAGCAAAACGAGTATTTGGATCAATCTTGACTGCCTTCTTTGCCTTTTGAATCTTGGAGTCTTGTATTTGGCCATTCTGGATTCTTTTTCGCATCGATCTTCCGTCCGATATGGGAAGCAACACGTAGATTGCGCTTTTTGAATTTCCTGACCCAATCTTGTCCCAACGGCCTAGTATCTCCACCCATTCGAAGAATCCGGGATGCCATATCTCGAGTCCGAACATGAGTAGGGGGAAATCCCTGCAGATCCTGCTCAATTATCCATTCGACAAGGAATTCCTCTTGGGCCGGAGTAAGCCGCTGGTGTTTCTCTTGAGATTCTCGAATAGTAGGTCTACCGGCCTTTTGGTCTTGCAGGGTTGATCGGGGGATGCCGTACGTGGCAGCAGCAGCTCGTATAGAACTAATTCTGCCAGATTCCTAATCAGCGAGTGCTTTTTGTATAATATCCTCACGATTACCCATTTTGGGCAGCTGGTGGTGGAGGGTTGGATAGAGGGCGAGAAAACGCGGTGGCCGATAGGGGCCCCTGCCGGCGGGGGGACCCGTGATCTTTAACTGTACCTTTTGTCTTCGGAGGCAAGCCGCACAGCACTAAGTGTCTCTCACGTGATCGAATTTCGAGCCGCGTGCTCGGACGCGTGTCGCGTCAAGCCGTGTAGCGGTAATTGGATATTGACAATGAACATGTTCTCCAAGCAGCAGGTAAACCTGAGATTGAGTTAAGGAAACATTTCAATCTGCAACAGGCCAAAATGATTCGACATGACGCTCATCGAATCGACCCAAAAAGAAGAGCCACTCTCGATCACAAGAAGAAGCAGTTTGCAACGCCGACGTACAAGCAGCAGGAATACCCGCACCGCTTGAACTTCTATGAGACCCCACCTACAGCAGAAATCACACTGGAGCAATTCGAACAATGGGCTATTGACAGGCTTAAAAGTTTGTGTGCGCGATGGCTCTCAAACAAGGTCGTGTGTTGACAACATAATAGTTTTGGCCGAGATTGAGGCCTGCGCCTACCGCAACAAATCCGCCACTGAGACAGAAGCACACATTACGCCGCTTCTATCCAAGTTCCTTCCTCTCTCCTCCAATACGTCGTCCTCCCTGGGCGCCGCAGATCAGCGTTTGAAAAATGAGCGCCAGAAAGACCATTATTCGCACTTCATCCTTCGTTTGGCTTTCTCAGCAACCGAGGACCTCCGGAGACGGTTCGCACGAGCAGAGACCATGCTCTTCAGGTTTCGGTTCCAAAAGGACGATTCCAGGGAGAGACGCGCCTTCATCGAGAGTCTGAACCTTGACTGGGAGCAAGTCAGCGATGAAGAGAAGCGTGATCTGGCTGAGAACTTAGTCAACGCGACGCCTGGTCTTCGTCGCTTCGACGATGAGACATGGTACAAGGTGGACTGGGAGAGAGTGCCTGAGCTAGTTGAGCGACGGGCCGTATTCCTGTCGAAAGGAAAGGCATACGTTCCTGGCAGAGAGCAATTGAGTATGATCATAGCAGAGTTCACTGCTCGATTGGAACGTGCACTTGAGGTAGGTCTGGCGATTGTATGCCAACGAGAATTTTCCTGCTAACGTTTCAAAGCTCACAAGTCGAGCCCTGCCGCGTTTGGACGAGGATGACCGACTTACTCCTATCTTGAACCACCTTTCAAAGAACTTCGGCAGCGCCGAATCCGTATATTCCGAAGGAGAAGGTTTTGTGGACAGTGCTCCAATCACGGCGTCCTCCATTGACCATCTTTCTCAGCACTTCCCGCTTTGCATGCGAAGCCTTCATATGACCTTGCGCAAAAATAACCACTTGAAACACTTTGGTCGACTCCAGTATACGCTTTTCTTGAAAGGTATCGGTCTTTCTCTGGAGGAATGCATTGTCTTCTGGCGTCAGTCATTCAAAGGCTTTTCAGATGACGAGTTCAACTCTCGCTACAAGTACAATATCCGTCACGCGTATGGTGATGTGGGCGGCGACGCCAACCGCAGAGGTCGCGGGTATCCCCCATTTTCGTGTCAGAAAATTCTCAACGACTCCAACCCCGGCGCGGGCCAGACTCACGGCTGTCCATATCGCCATTTCTCTGTCGATAATCTAATTGCGCTGCTCCAGTCTACCGGCGTTCACGACAAAGAGGTGCTTCGTGGTGTGCGAGAGGATGTTGAGAAGACCCGGTATCACATCGCCTGCAACAGAGTCTTTGAATGGACACACAAGGCAGATATCAAGCGGGTCAAGGAAGATGGAACATGGAGCCAAACGGACCTGGACACCATTGTCCATCCAAACACCTATTTTAAACGCAGTTATCTCCTCAAGCAGCTAGGAAAGCCACCGGCCAAGGATGCCTGAAAGTACAGTGGTTGATGGCTACTGATATGGTTGGAACCTTGCTGATTTTCTATGTCTCTTGTCACGAGGCGTATGGCGTTGAGCGTTGATGATTTAGCGTTTATAGGAAACTTGGGTTGACTCAGGACGTCAAGATTGCATGACCTGCTAATATCGTCTTCTGCGTGATGTATACTTAATCGGCTACTTGGGAAAGATTGCTTTAGTAACGTAATTGAATGAGAATCTGAATACAACAGCCTCGATAGAGAGAAAAAGGCTTGTGACCACTGCTGATTCCCAATTCATCCAGAAGGATCGGAACGACCTTTCAAAATCAGGTGCCCAGCCACGGGTCAACTCGGTCTACGCACGACGCGAAAACAACTTCATCAACGGGATTGACAGAAGTTGTCGACACTAATGTGATTTTGTTGTCGGCGATTTGTAGATGAGAAGCAGGAAAAGAAGAAAAGAAAAAAAAGATTGCGGCATAGCTGCCGAGATTTTTAAAGCTGCCGCTAGTGGTTGGTGCGGGATGCCATAGCGACCACCTATGCTGCAACCTGGCCTTATGCCACTGGGAGACGTTCACACAACATTACCTGGTACTCCCTGATCCACCGCCGAGTCTCTGGACAACTGCTTGTCGGGGTCGCCCACCGTGAGATAGGATTATGCTACGGGCAGACCTTTCTTGACATTTGTCATCTGGTGTAAAGAAAACCGACCCAACTTGACCCAATCCCAGCCCAAACCTACCCCCTCTTATCGCCAGATACCGCAACCTTGTTCATCACCCGTCAGCATGGATTACGAGGCGTTGAAAGATCAATGGAGCGATGTCGAAGATCGCGACGGCATTCGTCTCAGCTGGAATACCTTTCCTAGCTCTCGCATGGTTCGTGTTCTGAACCTCCAAGGTATCGACTCCCCATACTGAGTGATGCGCAGGAAGCTTCCCGATTAGTTGTCCCTATTGCGGCCGTTTATACTCCTCTCAAGGAGAAGCCAGATTCGCCATTGCTTCAATATGAGCCGGTGACTTGCAAGCAGCCCTGCAGAGCTGTCCTCAACCCATATGCGTACGTATGCTTCCATCTGAGAAGGTAAAACGGCCGATGTTGACAGTTAGCAGCAATGTTGACGTTCGAGCCCGGATTTGGATCTGCCCCTTCTGTCTCATGCGCAATCCGCTGCCTCCTCATTACAAGGACATCACAGAAAACGCGATACCCCCTGAGCTTCACCCGTCGAGCACAACGATCGAATATCAGTTGGCACGTCCTGCTCCGGCCCCCCCAATCTTTGTATACGTCGTGGATACCTGCCAAGATGAGGACAGTCTCAAGGCCTTGAAAGACTCATTGATCATGAGCTTGTCTTTGTTGCCGCCACATGCGTTGGTTGGGTTGATTACCTACGGTACAATGGTATGAAATAGCTTATGTCCTCCAGGAAGATCAAGTTGTTGCAGGTGGCTGATTCAGGATCCAGGCCCAAGTTCACGAGCTCGGCTACACTGAATGTGCCAAATCCTACGTATTTCGAGGCAGCAAAGAATACGGCGCAAAACAAGTCCAAGAGATGCTCGGTCTCCTTGCCCCTGGACTGCGCCCCAATGCCCCTCAGCAACACCCTCGTCCACCCCTTGGCCCCGCGGCGCGATTCCTCCTGCCTGTTCAGCAAGCCGAATTCCAGATCACCAATGTGCTCGAACAGTTGCAGCGTGACCCATGGCCCGTTGCAAATGATAAGCGACCCCTCCGCTGCACTGGTGTTGCCCTGAGTGTTGCTGTTGGCCTGCTCGAGACATCTTTCCAGAATGCCGGTGGCCGCATCATGCTCTTCACAAGCGGTCCGGCCACGGAAGGTCCTGGCCTTGTCGTTGGACCTGAGTTGAAGGAACCAATTCGCTCACACCATGATATTGACCGAGAGAATATCAAATATTTCAAGAAGGCAGTTAAGGTAGGTCTTGGCTCAACCCTTGGAGCGTTTGATTGGTCTGACCAGAGCAGTTCTACGATAATCTTGCCAAACGCGCCGCGAACAACGGACACGTCGTCGACCTTTTTGCAGGTTGCCTTGACCAAGTTGGCATGCTTGAGATGAAGAATCTAGCTAACTATACCGGCGGTCACATGCTTCTTACGGACAGCTTCACTTCATCTCAGTTCAAGCAATCTTTCGTCAGAGTATTCGACAAGGATGCAAATGACAATCTTTTGATGGGCTTCAATGCATCTCTTGAAGTCCTAACCACCAAGGAGCTGAAGGTCACAGGATTGATCGGCCATGCCATCTCGCTCAATAAGAAGTCAAGCTCTGTCGGTGAGACAGAATGTGGTATCGGCAACACTTGTGCATGGAAAATGTGTGGCATTGATCCGTCGTCCAGCTACGGAATTTACTTCGAAATTGCCAATCAAGGTGGTCCTGCAGCCGTGCAACAGGGCCCTCAGAGAGGAATGATGCAGTTTTTGACTTACTACCAGCATTCTTCTGGACATTACCATCTCAGAGTGACAACCGTTGCACGGAATCTGAGTGGTCCGGCTGGTGATCCCACACTCGCCCAATCGTTCGATCAGGAAGCTGCTGCCGTCTTGATGGCTCGCATTGCTGTTTTCAAGGCCGAAGTTGACGACGGTCCAGATGTCCTTCGCTGGGTTGACCGCATGCTCATCAGGCTTTGCTCGCGCTTTGCGGATTATCGCAAGGATGATCCGACATCATTCCGCTTGGAGAAAAACTTCACCCTTTACCCTCAATTTATGTTCCACCTCCGCCGGAGCCAGTTCTTGCAGGTCTTCAACAACTCCCCTGATGAAACGGCATTTTATAGACACGTTCTCAATCATGAAGATGTTGGCAATTCCCTTGTTATGATTCAGCCTACGCTTGACTCTTACTCTTTGGAGCACGAAGGAAGCCAGCCTGTGCTATTGGATTCTGCTTCTATCCAGCCTACGCATATCCTTCTTCTCGATACTTTCTTCCACATTCTCATTTTCCACGGCGAAACCATTGCCGAGTGGAGAAAAGCTGGGTATCAAGACCAGGAGGGCTATGAGAACTTGAAAGCTCTCCTCGAGCAACCTAAAGAAGACGCAAGGGTTCGTTTGCTTGTCGCAACTTTGTCAGAGTTGAGCTAACCAGTTGAACAGGAGTTGATCGCTGATCGTTTCCCATTGCCCCGTTTCATCGTCTGCGATGCCGGTGGCTCTCAGGCACGCTTCCTTTTGTCGAAGCTGAACCCATCCACTACCCACACAACGGGAGGATATGGCGGCGGCGTAACCGCGCAGACAATCTTCACTGATGATGTCTCTCTGCAAACGTTTATGGACCATCTGATGAAGTAAGTTGATTTGCTCCGCATAAGCCTTTCGCTCGCTTTTACTAACGCTTCTAATCAGGCTTGCCGTGTCGGGAACCAACTAGATATGACGAGGTAATTAGTCATAAACAGTGTGGTAGAGGGTGGCTTGACGTTGAATGCGCGGGTCGTTTGTATCTTTAGCGGTTATTCGAGTCGTTATTTAATTACACGATATCATTGAAGGGCTAAGACGATATGATTCTTTCTCTGATTTCAAAAATCCCATTGCTTCCTTGGATGCGTATCATGTCACTCGTAGTACACTAGCCTCTTTTCTCTTTCTGTAACTATCCTATGAGTTGCCTGGATAGAAGGAGGATCTCTCCGGGTCTCTTCGGACATTCATTGTTCGCTTGTTCGATTTCGCAAATGAGCAACAGAAACGGTATACGACAGGTTTTGGCACTCCCGGCAGTAACATCCCTATATCAGACAGAGCACTTGACCAGGTTGAATGGTCGCCATCGATAATGGACCAGTCCTATGGAGCATAGTTTACCACACGTTTCGAGACCCGATCCGACATAGACCATTCAATCAGGTGTGTAATAACCACGTGACTTTGGTGCTTGAGCCCTAACTTCTTTCCGTTTTGGGACTCGCTTTGTGCGGGATCCAAATATCGCCCGACAATTCAACATCCGCAGAGCTTTTCCTTTTCTCTCCATCCACCTCTAGTCAACTTTCCAAGGACGATTGACCACCTTTCGCACTCGCCATGCGTAAGTATCATCTCCTTGGTCCTAAAAATGGCGGCTAACATATTTCCCATTGGGTAGCTCCCAAGTTCGATCCCAATGAGGTGAAGATCATGTACGTTCCCAACATCAACTGCTTGCGCGGCTCCTGCCGAGCCCATGAACAAGCCACTGACATTCTCTTAGCCACCTGAGAACCACCGGTGGTGAGGTCGGAGCTCAGTCTGCTCTGGCCCCCAAGGTCGGTCCTCTCGGTCTGTCTCCCAAGAAGATTGGTGAAGACATTGCCAAGGCCACTGGTGACTGGGTAAGGACATCTGCGACCGTTAGAGAGTGAAGAGGAAGAAGGGCTTGGCTAACGTCGACACATCATATAGAAGGGTCTCCGTGTCACCGTCAAGCTCACCATCCAGAACCGTCAGGCTCAGGTCTCTGTTGTGCCCTCCGCCTCTTCCCTGGTTATCAAGGCCCTCAAGGAGCCTCCTCGTGACCGCAAGAAGGAGAAGAACATCAAGCACAACAAGTCCATCCCTCTTGACGAGATCATCGAGATCGCTCGCAAGATGCGCACCCGCTCTTTGGCCAAGGAGCTGAAGGGAACCGTCCTTGAGATTCTGGGTACCGCTTTCTCCGTCGGCTGCCAGGTTGATGGCCGCAGCCCCAAGGATGTTAGCGATGACATCAAGGCTGGCGAGATTGATAGTATGTTTTTTGACCTCCCAGATCAGTTCGCGTGTGGCAGACGCTAATCATCGAGCAGTTCCTGCGGAGTAAATAGCTTTCCCACAGCTCAGCTGTATGCGGTGCTAGTTACAGAGAATATGAAAAATACCCCGACACCAAAAATGTCTCACGAGTCACGACCTCTTTCTTCGTTTCTGCTTCTGTAATGTCTATCTTGCGCGGGTGTTCAGAGGAATAAGCAAAAGCAATTCTTGAACCACGTCTCACTCATCCTTCGATCCGTTCTCCCCCCCTCTTGTCCTAAGGATGGCTCACTGCCCCATAGCGAGCAGATTCCTGATCGACTATCCCCCCATGCTTCACTCTCTTGGACATTCGCTCCGAGGACCTTTGCAACACTCTGGCCCGTACCGTTCTTTCCCGCCCTCACGGGCCCGGACTGAACAACCATGCTTCGTGGTATAGGCTTATTTTAAGCAAAGAAGATCAGTTTTTTTACAGGCCCTCTACTCACCGGGGTATACTTGAAGGAAAACCGCACGGTTTTCCTTTGTGGATACACAGGTCCATCTTTTGGGTCGACATGCTAAGTCTTGGAACGGGCGTCGTTTTATCGATCGCTCCGATCGTAGTCGATTAGTTATATCTAAGAAATAAGAATTCAAGTTTATGAAATTGATCTGTTTTTTTTTAGAACCTGTTGATCGGATTGGAGGTTTTCAAGTGGACGGATGGCGTCAGTTGGTAAGCGACCAAATATCTACACCATAAACATTGTAGCTGAAGAATTGCGGACTATTTATCAATACGCAGCATTTGGCATGATCATGAATGAGGCATCGTTTGGGCTCTCCCGATGTACTGCCCGAATTTGTCATTATGATATATCTCTAAGCGGCACCATTGCTCAACCTCTGCCTTTTCCCGAATCGCCTCCAATTAAAGGACTGTGTTTTCTTGATGGCAGAAGCGTGGATGACGGACGTTGTGCAGGCCAAGACATTATCGCCAAAGATCAAAGAGTTTTGTGGAGATTACGGTTTGACTGTAGATGAATTCCTGCAGATTGCCGATCCTCATCCCCCGCCATATTTGTGATGGACATTGGTGGCGATCGTGGGCAGCGGCTAGAGGCCCAGACCTGGGCATCATCAATGATATGCTGTGTGGAGTAGGTGATTCGACAAGAATCATTTGTAGCCAACTCCATAGCTTCTTTCGATTTCTCTGACTCCACTCAAAGACCTGATACAGAGAAACAAGGTTCAACTGTTGCCAGTATTCTGCACAGAGGATGCCTGGTAGATGTCGCAAACAGGAGCAGCAGTTGAGCCGGCTACAGTACTCCGAATTATTGTCATCCCCTTGATGTGCTGCAGCCTGCAGGTAGGCAGCCCGTGATTCAGCCCTCCCAGAAGCCATAATCTCGTTTGATTTTCCATGGTGAATGCAGCTGCAGCTGAAGCCTGAGTGTGGTAGTGAGGCGCTTCAAGGGGGCGCTAGAGGCGGAGTGTTGTGGAGACGATACACATTCAAACTGACTCAATGTATGGGGGATCCACCATTCTCAATCCACAGAAGGTGCCAGATCGCCTTCCGCTGCTGGTTAATGCTTCCCAGAGTCCAAAGGGCCAGCCTGGGCTCCGAGACTGTGGGCGCCACTGCGAAGCCATCAAGACCTTCGAAGTCAGTCACTCACTTGGATAGAGGTACGAGAGAGTACGGAGAGATCAGCAAGTAATGAGTTGCACGAACAAGTACTTGATGCTGTCTTCTCTGAAGACCCAGAACGCACTGATTGAAGTTTGCAAGTACAGTAAATCCTTGATAATAATGCTGAGTTGACGGCCTATTCAGATATTCTAGTCCTGGCCGTTGGTGTGGGTGGATGCAGTGGGTGGGTACGGCCCAGTTCTCTTTGTGCAACAGAGTCGACTAGATACTACTCCATCCACTAGAGGGATCCTCAAGCGGTGTTCAGGACTCTGTCTTCCATCAGAGCACGTATTGTGCCCTTGACTTACAACTCTTGATCAGAACAAATTGACCCGAATACTGTACTTAATATCATTGCTCCCTGTCTAGTCTGCATTGCGCCCGCGCTCCGCCCGTTGACTTCCTCGTCCCGAACCAACCTTCACAACTACTTGTGCCGGAGGTAGCGGCGTGAAACGCAACTCCAATCTTCTTTGTCCACATATCCCAATTATCACGTTGATTCCATTCATTCCTCGTACAGTCATAGCATTTCTGCCAAGCCTACAGCATTGTTCCGACATTGTCTATCATTATTTAGTTAACTGTGTCTTTTCTTTTCTTTTTTGCCCTGGTTCTGGTTGAGCTACTGTCATTGGCTGGCGGCGTCGCGCGGACACCTGCGTCAGTGTGGGTGCTCTCTTAAAGCTGACCAGGGCTGTGTCGTTAGATCCCTTTCGTCCCCTTGCATCCCAGTCTCTTTCTCTCCAAGCAAGAAGATAGGTGGACGTTGACGAGAGAGAATTTGCCCTTTTCTTGCCTGGTGGGAACCGTTTATTTCGATCAGTTCCTGAGTGACCTACTCCGCTCCGCCAGAGTGATCCCTCCCCCACCCACACCTCGAAATCAACATCTACGTTAAAAAGACGGACAAGGAGGTACCTATTAGCCCACGGTCAAGCGAGCCAGCTCGTATCCCCATGATGAGGTGTCGGAAACGTTTCAAGAAGGCTTGTCGTTGAAAATTCAGCCACAGCCAGCTTGCCTGCGTCGACTTCTTGACTGTTCTCCTCCGCCCTCTGGTCGCCGCGTGGCGACCATCTATATAACCGACATCGATCTGTGATCACGGCCAAAAGGAGTTTTACATATAGAAAGCAAAGATGCTGCCTACCGTGGCTCCGTTCCCGCAAGTCCAGCCCCATCACCACCTCGACCATTATCATTCTCACGACCTCCTCCATCCTTCTTACGGTTCGAACAACACGAGTTTTTCAACGGCCTTCCCTCGCAACGATCATAGAAGCGGCTCGTTTTCATCAATAGCCCGATCACGCCTACAGTTTCCCCATCCCGTCCAGCGTCCCGACGTGCCCGAAACGGTCGGTCCCAATTCCCGACAGAACAGTACTGGAGAGCATGCACTGAGGAGGAAAACACCCAACGGGACACTCGCAGCTGGTTACGATGGAACGCCGGGTGATACTGCCATTCAGCCTCCGGCGCCCAAACACATTCTGGTCTCGTCTCTCGAATCCGGGCATCTCCTTTCCTCCCAGCCTGGTGTGTTGGACAACTGGCAACAACCCCTCCAGAACCAATCGTCGTCTACTGCGAAACCGTTGAATTTCCCTCCGGTCTTCAAGAATGACTCAGCCAGAAACAATGTCCCACCCACCGATATGATTCAAGATGTGAACGGGACGAGTTGGGTCCGCTCCGTGAACTATCCCCCAGGAATCGACTCGATACTCCATCAGACGCTGCCGATGCAACCGCCTCCACGGTATTATTTGCAGAACGGCGCGTATGTCCCCACGGTGCTCCCAGCAACCCTTCAGCCGTGCCTAGGCCCGACAGCATCGGCTGGTAGTGGTCCATACGGGCCCTATTGGCCCGATGGAGCGTACATACCGTATCGTCCAGCGGCGCTACGTGATTCGCGGTTCAATATATCCACTCCATTTATAGAACAGTACGGCCAGACTGCGCCGCAATTTTTCGACATGGGTCAGCCATCATTGGCTCAGAGTTCCGTTCCTCCTGGCGGTCGCTCGGATCCTGGCTCTCTGTGGAACCAAAATCATTTAGGAATGCTCAATCAAGATGCTCCTGCGAAAAGCAATTTTCCTGCTCGTCATTCTGGCCAGAAATTCGTTGACCTTCCCCAAAATCAGCATGTCCTGCCATATCACACACCCCAGAATAAGTCGATTTCCGCTTACCCAGCTCGTTTGCCTGGCAACGAAGCGCTTGCGTGGTCTGATTTACCGGGTGTGCACAGCTTCCAGCGCGCAGGTGTCCCCGTCAATCCCCGCACAGCGAATGTGGAGTTCAAGGAGAAGGTTCTGTCTTGGGCACATGGTGTCTATGTGGACCTTTTGGCGACTATACATCAGGCTCGACGGAATAGTGCTTCTAACGCCGGTGCGGACAGTCAGAATCCGCGCTCCTTGAAACCGACTATCTACCCTAAGCCTCCACGCCAACCTGGGCTAGACTTTTCGTCCCAGCATAATAATAACATGAAAGAGATAGCCCGCCACAATAGCTATCCATCCACGCAACACGACCTCCACCATAAAACAACCGACGTCCCAGACGCGAAGAAGAGCGATTATGGCCATGCAATGGCCACAGTTCAAACCAATCGCCAGCGTGAAAGTTCCTATTCGAATCATCTGCAGCAACACGGAGCGTCGGAAACCCCTATTGTCGATAAACTGCGCAGTTTTGGAAGATTTACGGGCTCTGCGCCAGCTCACCGTTTCGGCAATACTCTGTTCAAGGAGAATTCCACACATGCAAATGCAGTATCTGCCCTTGAAATGCTTTCGCACCTTTGCAATGAAAGCGGCTGGGAATGGATTGATGGGATGCTTCTTGGAGGCTGTCTCGCTTACGGTTTGGGTGATTACCATAAAGCTATGAGGTGGTATTCGAGAATCATTGCTAGAGATGCTACGTAAGTGCCGACAGCCATTGACAATGTCCTCGGTCAAACTGACATAATCAGGCATGTTGAGGCTATATCAAATCTCGCGGCGACTCTTCTGGCGCTCGACCGGCGAGAAGAGGCGCTTCAGCACTGGCTTCGTGCAGTCAAACTCCGTCCCAGTTTCTTTGAAGCCGTGGAGCATCTGATCGGCTTGCTCTGCAGCACCCACCGCGGCAAGGAAGCCGTCAATATCATTGACTACGTGCAATCTTCTTTGCGCCTGCAGAAGAATGGAGACTGCTTTGCGGTCGACGAGCATGCGAGTGAAACCGAGAGCGATGCTGAGAGCAGAACATCAGACATTTCTGATCTCGGGTCCTATGAGAAGGCTGCATTCGATTACGATGACGATCTCCCAGGCTCTCTGGCCTCGAGATACGGTTCGAAGGACGCGCTTCCTGCAGGCTTCGGTTCCAGCGGTTACGCAATTCCCGGATCAGACAATGGAAGAATGCTTGCTCTTATTCATGCAAAGGGGAACATGCTTTATACCCTAGGTGATAATTCGGGGGCTGCAGCTGCCTTTGAAGATGCGATCCTGATCGCTGCTGGAAGAAGAAGGCACGGGATCCAGAGCCTCATCAGGCAAATCTTTATGGCGTTTTCTCCTGGATCGCGCAACGATTTCTCGCGTTCCGACCAGCATGACTCGAAGGAACCTATTCTCCTCTATCCGGACAAAGCTCTGCAAACTTCGAAGCTCGTTTTCCCCAACAGTGGGACACCGCCAGGTATCAAATATGTCGCGGAAGGCCTTGCGCGGAAGGCTGCCATATCAACAACAAGTAATTCTTTACTTTCACTTGCGAAGATCTATCAAGACGGGATGTCTAGCATTTCGACTTCGGGGGTGTCAAGAGCAGCCCCTGGCGTTCGAGATATACTAGCCCTGTATTACCTCTCTCTGTCGCTTCAGCCGAGTCCGTCCACTGCAAATAATGTTGGGATCCTGCTTGCTGGCATCCAACATAATGCGGCTGTGAAGAGTCTTCCCCGGCCTAGTGGGGAAGTTCAACACCCTGAAATTCCGGGGGTTGTCCCCGGTAGTGGAGTCTCCTTAGCCTTGGCTTACTACAACTACGGCTTGCATCTAGATTCGAGACACGCCCATTTATATACAAACCTCGGCAGCTTGCTGAAGGATATCGGACAGCTGCAAGCAGCCATCAGAATGTACGAGCAGGCCGTTCAATGTGATGGAAATTTCGACATTGCCCTGGCGAATCTGGCGAACGCGGTGAAAGACGCCGGTCGCATCAACGATGCCATTACCTATTACAAACGAGCCGTGAAAGTGAATCCAGAATTCGCTGAAGCAGTGTGCGGACTGGCGAATGCTCTTAACTCTGTCTGCAATTGGGCTGGCCGTGGCGGAATCGTCAACGGGTATGGCTTTCGAGATCGGTGGCATGTCGATGATCAAGGCATGCTTCATGATGCATACAGCAAAGATACAAGTGCTGGTTGGATCAAGCGTGTGGTTGACATTGTCGACCGGCAGCTCAAAGAAGGCGAATCTTGGGGCCGTGGCTTGTTGACGCCCAACATGGTGGAGCAGCTTTGTGCACAGCTATCTCCGGCGCTAGAAAATAGCAGACTTGCTCCCAGTCAAAGAGGTTCTTTGGCAAACATTCTCCGATCATGGGCAGGACAAAAGTGGGAGGGTGCGAGGGTCGTCAGACTCATAGAGCGAGCCACGCGATCAATAACCTGGCAATGGTACCAAGACCGTTATGTCTATGGCAACGAATATCCACTCTCGAAGTACAGGCGACCACAGCTTCCGTCTGGGCTCACTCCACCCAACGCGCCAACAGTTTTGCCTTTCCACACCTTCACTTGCCCGCTTTCTGCGAAACAGATACGGCATATCTCACAGCGCAACGGACTTCGCATTTCTTGCTCCACGCTCCGCTCCTCGTGGCTTCCGAATACGGTCTACAAGCCTCCATCGCCGCCCAATCCGTATCTCAGGGTTGGTTATGTGTCGTCCGACTTCAACAACCACCCGCTTGCTCATCTGATGCAGTCTGTCTTTGGGCTACACAATCCATCGAGAGTGAAAGCATACTGTTATGCCACCACCGCTAGCGACAAATCGGTCCATCGCCGTCAAATCGAGAAGGAAGCGCCTGTTTTCTATGACGCGAGCGGCTGGTCAGTCGATCGGCTCGTGCAGCAGATCGTGGAGGATGGCATTCATATCCTCGTCAACCTGAACGGCTACACTCGGGGTGCGCGCAATGAGGTCTTTGCAGCGCGACCAGCGCCGATTCACATGTCGTTCATGGGATTTGCAGGTACTCTCGGTGCTGAATGGTGCGATTATATTCTTGCCGACGAAATCTCCATTCCTCCAGAGACTCTCAGCCCGGGAAGGCGGCATGTTCGGCTTGAAGATCGACTGCTCGACGAAGATTACGGCGAGGAATTGGAAGACTGGGTGTACGGCGAGAAAATCGTATACACCCGTGACACTTTCTTTTGCTGTGATCATCGGCAGAGTGCACCCGATTCCCAGGATCCCCGTCTGAGTTGGGAACAGGAACAAGAAAGAAGATGGCGCATGCGGAAAGAGCTATTTCCGAATCTTAGCGACGACACGATCATACTTGGCAATTTCAATCAGTTGTACAAGGTAATTTATCACCACACCAAACTCATATGGCCTCTTCTAATCATGCTTTTTCTCAGATCGAACCAACGACTTTCCGGACATGGCTCCGTATCCTTGCTCGGATCCCCAACGCGGTCCTCTGGTTGCTGCGCTTCCCAGACATCGGTGAACAGAACCTGAGGCAAACGGCCATTGCCTGGGCTGGCGAGGAGACCGCTTCTCGGGTGATCTTCACCGACGTGGCTCCCAAGAACGCGCATATCTCCCGAGCGAAAATCCTGGATCTGTTCCTGGATACCCCCGAGTGTAATGCCCACACGACGGCGACTGACGTATTATGGAGTGGAACTCCTCTCCTCACATACCCGCGCTACAAGTATAAAATGTGCTCTCGCATGGCGAGCAGTATTCTCAGCAGCGCTCTACCAAGCTCTGAGGCAGGCCGCCAAGCTCGAGAGGACTTGATCGCGTCCTCGGATGAAGATTACGAGAATAAAGCTATCCGTCTGTGCCTGAGTCTGCGATATGAGCCTGGTTGCGAAGGCCGGGCGTCGGGGAGGTTATTTGATCTTCGCAAGATGCTCTTCTTAGAGAGATGGAAAAGCAGGCTTTTCGATACTAAACGCTGGGTTAATGATTTAGAAGAGGCTTACGAACAAGTCTGGAAGAGGTGGGTGAACGGCGAAGAAGGAGATGTATGGTTATGAATATGCGCGGTCGGACATATACCCCTTGAGCAAGCATTCGGTTTATTGTGTCTTTTGTGGTCTTTTTTTGCGTCCAGAGTATTCTCTCTGTTTGATCATTTCATCTCTTCTATGCCATCTAGGCGGTTTATGATATCATGCTCATCTCAATGGTCATATGAGTTCAGGGAAGGAAGGAGGCATGTAACGGTATTCGTCCAAGATTTTGAATCATGGCTTGGGAATTTGATTTTTCTCTGGCGTTCGGCTCAAGGTATTCGGCAGGGCATGGGAATGATTGGCCTGGATGGATGAGGCCAGGTTCGGGTCATAGACATTATGACCCTTGAATTCATTTTTTCCCCCTTCTCGGGTCCCTTTTCACTGCTGAGTTCGGGTAGGAGATACTCCGTAGTAGACATCAATCCTAGGCAGGCATGCATGTAGTATACTGTATACGGTATCCGACATTTGGCGACCTGTCTCTTCAACAGGATCGTTGTTGGTCCTGATATTCACGAACTTGTATTCCCTTTTTTTCATGCTGATATGTCGAGACCATGGTTCATAGACTCCTTGAGTCTCCGTGTGCCCTGCCCAGTTTCAGATATCATCAACAGGAGGGTATCTCGTGTCTTCCCTACCTTACTACTCCGTAGAGAGGACGCAGTGGCAGTAACTGGATGCCACTCAGTCAAAGATTGACTCCGTCACGAATCCGATTCACCAATGTCTGTCTATAGACGCCTGAATATTCCTCCTCCAAGCGGGAAAAAGCTCGCACATTGTATCTATCTATCTATCTATCAATCAATCTATACCAAAACCATCAACAACCTGCGCTTTCTCAACCACATCCGCAAGACTCTTCACGAACGCCAAATGCGCCGGATCCTTCCTGACGTAGTACTCTCGGTCTTCTTCGGTAGCGAATTCCACCACGAAGGCGTGGGTGATGCCGTTCTTTTTATTTTTTATTTTTATTTTTTATTTTTATTTTTTATTTTTATTTTTTATTTTTATTTTTTTTTCAGTTAGTTCAGTCTGACTACTTTTGGGAAGCTTCCTGGGACGGGACGACTGTACCTACCTGAATCCCCTCGATGGAATTATCCTTCCCGCCCTTCGAGGAGAGGATGTATGGCCTTTGAGACGTTGGGTGGATGCATTGTTCCTTCAGGGAGAGCATGCGCGTGCAGACCTTCTCTCGTCAGTCGGGGACGAATAGATAAGATATTTTATATGGACCTGTGTGGCCAGCTCCTCTTCAGAGTGATCAATGAAAGAAACTTACATCTTTGATAGTGTCGGGGTCGAGTCCGGCTTTGAATTGAAAGAGGACAACGTGAGTGATTCCCATGGTTGTTAGAGATCTCAGAACTGGTACTGGTTCTGGGATATCCTAAATTCAATATAGATACATTCACACCTCTTGTTTTGTCACCCTGTACAAGTCATTGGCAAGCGGGTGGGGGGATATGATGGAAGTTTAACCTCCCGCTGACAAATAACATCATCGCCTTCATCAATCATCACTCTCAACTCGGTGTTTCGCTGTCAAGAATTAGGGAATGCAGATGAAGAGGACATATTGCACGTAGAGTTAAATGCATCATCGCTCTGTATGCTTCAGGCTGAAACCATGCTTTATACTCTGCAGATTTTCCAAGTCATGAAGCCGTGCTTAGCCATGGATGGCCCAGTCGTTCTGCCATCTATGTCAATTCTTAGGGACGAGTGAGGACGATCGAATGAATGCTCGACAAGAGGCTTTGTATCTTCTTGTGTCTGTTCTCGAGGCAGAACAGGAAGATCAAGGCGTATCTGTAAGATGGAGCTTCGTGGCTGTTGTCAGTTGAACATAAATCAAATCTAACGTAATCCGACAACGAGCGGCCGCGATCCACAGCGGCCTCAGCCCCTTATATGATGCAACACTATTATACTACCAAAAAGAAGCTACAAAAAGCGCTCCATAAAGCTATATAAGAAAGAGAAGATATAGTAAGGCTATTTACTAGGACATCTTGTCCGAATATGACCAATTACACCACAGTTACCGCACCGCGGTGGTGCCCTTTTCCTTGGCTCCTCCTACTGTAGCTTCTCAGCTTCCTGAGCAAGCTGCTGGCCTTGAGCACCAGTTAGAATGCCTCCTTCAGCAATATAAGATCGTATAGCTTCTCGCTTTCGTTTCTGATGCTGATTGGCTGTACGGAGCTCCTGAACCTGTTGCCGAAGGATAAGAACTTCATGCATTGTAGTCTCGCATGCTTTTGCCAGCTGACCAAGTGCTTGACTTGGTGGGCTTTGCGAATGACGGTCAATCAGCTCTTTAATGAGCTGCATTTGATGTTGCACCTCTGCAGTAGTATGAGGAGTCTTTGCAGTCCAGGGACCATGAGCTGATGAAGGTGGAGTAATCTTCTTAGCCTGGATATCAAGCTTATCCAGCACTCGCTGTGGGTTGAATGGCACTAAGCCTGTTGCTGCAAATCCACTGCAAATATTAGCTGCAAATAAAGCTCGCGTACGTGAGTACCCATAAATCATGAGAAAGCTCTGCTTGTCAATATAATTGATGCCAAGTTGGATGCTCTGCTGAACTCGCTGTCCATACACCTGCTTAAGAGGTGCAAAACAGCTGACATCAAGTGGTTGTAGGCGATGCGATGAATGAGCTGGCATATAGAGTGGTATTATCAGATGATTCCTGCAGAAATGCTCAAAGTCTGCAGTAGCATGGCTTCCATGGCTATCCAGAATGAGCAGGCGATATCTCCCTATCGTACGTGCCGCAGTATGCTTTTCAAACACCTCTTGCAGCCACTGGAATGTGAGCTTATCATTGGTCCATCCATTATCACTTAGGCCAATGATCCAATTGTGTGGGATATCTTGATACCACGTAGACTGGTGGACCTTGCCGGTAAATATGACCATGGGGGGTAGGGCCCAGCCTGCCGCATTGATTGACTCAATGACTGTCACCCATTCACGATTCCCAGGCTGTAGAGCTCGTACGCGACTGGTAGTATGATGAGAGCCGGTAATAACCTTTGCTGCAGATGCCACGCCCATTTGAAAGCCAGTCTCATCAAAATTGTAGATGTCTTGTTCAAGAATACCATACTTTGCTATAGTATTCTGAACAAGCTTGAACCAATTCTCCATGATCTCTGGATCCTCGCATTGCGCTCGTTGATAATCGTACTTGCGATTATACTTGGATTCAAGCTCCTCATGCCGCTTAATGAATCGGGATACCCATCTGTCACTGATTGATGCTGAATCTGCTTTGCGATCTGATAGTATTAAGGTAGCCATTCTTCGTACAACAGCATGCGATGGTGGTAGGCCTCGTTGATCCATATCCAGTATCCATTTCTTTAGAGAGGATTCTTCAGCCTTGGTAAGCTTCTGCCCATTTGCTGCTATATCCAGGCGGGACTTTCGGCCGTGGATCCGATAGCTGAGTGTTCGGCGTGATACATCATACGCATTTGCAGCAGCTTGAATGGTAGAAAACTGACCCTTTTTGTATGCATTCATTGCAAGAAGCATACGGCCTTCAGTATGAGATGAATCAGCGCTTTTTGCAGGCATATCTGATGGTATTTGACAGCATATTTTGTGGTGGTGGTGGTCAGGAAATAGGGGCTGCGGCCGCTCGTTGTCGGATTACGTTAGTTAGTTAACGTAATCGGACACCGAGCTGCCACGGACACCGAGCTGCCACGTCATCCAC
>JSYV01000792.1:0-11232 GCA_000787455.1 Evansstolkia leycettana | reverse complement strand
GGGGGGGGGGGTTTGTTTAGTCCCGGAACGAGATGGATCCGAACCAATCAACCCCTCCATGCATCCTTCGCGAGACTTGAAAGAGCCTGAAAGAGCCAGCCTTGGAAGAGTCCAACGATGGCTAAATACAGTAACTTGAAAAAATGTCGAACCAGATGCTCGGCCATGTGCGAGTTATGCGCCCGTAAGTTCCCCACGCTCTTGGTCTTCCATGACGGAGCTGAGCTGCTGAAAATTCCCTCCTTATCAGAAAACATGGCTAGTACATGTCTCCTTGAGCTGTGCGAGAAGCCAACGTGAGCTGTTCAAATAATTGTCCGTTAATGCTGATTGGACCAATTTATCTGCCCGAGGTTCGACTTTTTGCCCCAGAGATCGTGCTGGGTCGTGATCTGGCTAGTTACTACTCCGAACTTTTGATCTCAAAAGGCGATGTTGAGGTTGAAAAGCTTCAGTTGCTGCTGAACTCGGTAATCAGCTCGGTCAGCAATCATGGAAGAAGAAGGCCTCACCGAAGTGAGCGTTCAGAAGGAGGCCACGGTCAGCGCGGACTTGCTGCAGGATGGGTCTTTCAATCTTTCCTTTCGCGCCGTGAATCCGGTGGATGTGCGCGTCAAAGATCTATCTCTCGCAGTCGATATTACTCCGCCACTCTTTGAAAATCCGTCGCAAATATGGAATCGTATGCAGGGAAAGAAGCCGACTTCGTCATTGAAGAATGTGTTGAACGGGATCAATGCCACCATGCAGAGTGGCAGCTTGACAGCTATCATCGGAAGCAGTGGATCAGGAAAGACTTCGCTACTCAACCTCATGGCGGGCAGGATGCGGGTGGCCAAAGCAAAAGTATCGGGAGCCACTACGTTTAACGGTGATCCGGATATCAATCGTGTTCGCAGCGCCTACGTGATGCAAGAAGATGTCCTCATTCCGACCTTGACGGTTAGAGAAACATTGCAATACTCGGCTGACCTGCGACTGCCGCCACCGACGACCCCAGAAGAGAGACGCACCATTGTTGAGCAGGTCATCTTGGAGCTGGGTTTGAAGGAATGTGCCAATACGAGGATCGGGACCAACGTGCACAAGGGCTGCAGTGGCGGCGAGAAGAGAAGGACCAGTATTGGCGTGCAGATGCTGGCGAACCCGTCTGTTCTTTTCTGCGACGAGCCAACGACTGGTATGGTCCATGACACTCTAGTAGGACATTGCACGAACTGACGGGCCTTTAGGACTGGACGCGACTAGTGCTTTCCAAATCATCAGGACTTTGAAGAGGCTTGCACAGGGTGGGAGGACGGTGATAGTCTCGATTCATGCCCCGCGCTCGGAGATTTGGAGTCTCTTCGACAACGTCATTCTCCTCGCCCGGGGATCAGTGCTCTACAGTGGACCCGTGAGTGAGTCGCTGTCGCATTTCGAGCAATGCGGCCATGTGCTCCCTCCGTTCGTCAACCCGGCGGAGTTCTTCATCGACTTGGCAGCGATCGACAATCGCACGGAAGAGCTTGAAGCTGCCTCTCATGCCCGGGTCGAGTTCTTGAAAACCGCGTGGAAATCCAGGGAGGAAGAACAGGAGAAGAGTTGGAATGAGAAAGAGTCCCATTCTGCTGAATTGCCACTCATCAGCCCGGACGCAACCGTCAAACCAAAATCCGTCTCATTCCGTAGACAATTTGAAGTGCTCACCTCGCGGACGTTTAAAACAACGATCAGGGACCCCATGGGCGTTGCCGGCAGTCTGCTTGAGGCTGTGGGCATGGCCGTCATCAATGGATGGATTTTCTTGCAACTTGACGAGAGTCTTGCAGGCATCCGCTCTCGCGAGGGCAGTCTTTACACCGCCAGTAGTTTGAATGGATATCTTATACTCCTGTATGAGACCTATCGACTCACAATCGACATTCGGCTCTTCGATCGCGAGCGAAATGAAGGTGTAGTAGGGGTGCCGGCCTTTCTTCTCAGTCGAAGAGCAGCGCGACTCCTCCTCGAGGACCTGCCCGTTCCGCTGCTGTTTTCCGTCATATACTACTTTATGGTAGGATATCGTTTAAGTGCCGGCCAATTCTTCATCTTCTTTCTCTTGAACCTCCTCACGCATTACATTGCGATCACGTTCGCCGCGGTCTCCATCGGTATCGCTCGCAACTTCCCTGGCGCGAGTCTCGTGGGCAATCTTTGTTTCACATTACAGTCATTTGCATGCGGGTATTTCGTGCAGTCGAATCAGATCCCCGTATATGTGAGGTGGGTGAAGTGGACAGCATATACCTTCTACATCTTTGGCGCTCTATGCGCCAACGAATTCATTGGACCCGACGGCCCAGAGATTGGCCAGTTCTACGATTGCCCTTATTCGAGTGACCCCCACGACCCTGCTTGCAAAGAGTACACGGGTCGCTATATCATGGACAGTCTGGGATTACCTCGAAACTGGATTTGGCGACCGATCGTCATCTTAATCGCCTATGTGATCGGCCATTACCTTCTCGCTGGATTGCTCTTGCAGTACAATCGCTTCGCTGTGGACATTGCACAAGCACGCAAATCCGATGTCGACCTTTCGGCGGGCAAAGAAAAGCTGGCGATCCGCCCGAATCAAGAAACCCGGAAGGTAACGATCTCCCTTGACCAGTACGCTCTCGAGATCAGGAAACGACGGGCAATTGGCAGAAAACCGCAGACGATGCAAATCCTTCGGCCTATCACTGCTGAGTTCCAGCCGGGGGAGTTGAATGTCATCATGGGACCTTCTGGTAGTGGAAAGACTTCGCTGTTGAATTCTATCGCTAGAAGACTTTATGGATCCTTCGGGACTCAGTACCGGCTGAAAGGCAATATGCTATACAATGGTGCTGTCCCTTCGGAGGGCGTCATCAGATCTGTCACTTCTTTCGTTACACAGGACGATGATGCGCTGATGCCATCGTTGACGGTTCGTGAAAGTCTCCGGTTCGCCGCCGGCCTGAGGCTTCCATCCTGGATGTCACGCGAAGAGAAGAATCGACGAGCGGAAGAAATTCTACTGAAGATGGGTCTGAAAGAATGTGCAGATAACCTGATTGGAAGTGACCTGATCAAAGGCATCAGCGGTGGTGAAAAGAGAAGAGTCACAATTGCCATCCAAATCTTGACCGATCCCAAAGTGCTGCTTCTGGACGAGCCTACCTCCGGCCTGGACGCTTTCACAGCCATGTCCATCATTGAAGTCTTGAAAGGTCTAGCCGCTGAGGGTAGGACATTGATCATGACGATCCATCAGTCGCGCTCAGATCTTTTCCAACATTTCTCAAATATACTGCTTCTTGCAAGAGGAGGATACCCTGTTTACGCCGGCAGAGGCGACCAAATGCTCTCATACTTTGGATCTCTGGGTCATGAGTGTCCCAAGACGACCAATCCCGCTGATTTCGTCCTCGATCTTATCACGGTGGATCTTCAGCAGGAGGACCGGGAGGCATTGACTCGGGAGAGAGTACAGCACCTCATTAACAGTTGGAGTCAGAAGACGCTGGAACTCTCCCGCACGGCCTCGCAGATTGCGACTCCGGCAGAATTAGGCAGTCTCAAAAAGCAAATGCTTCCATTCCGCATCACATTTCCGCTGGTCCTGCATCGGTCTGCGATCAACTTCTGGCGACAGCCACCGCTGGTCATGGCTCGATCGATGCAGATCGTGGGCATCGCCATCATCATGGCCCTGTTCTTCGCACCGTTGAAGAATGATTATCCGGCTGTACAGTCTCGGATGGGCTTCATCCAAGAATTTGCAGCGCTCTATTTCGTAGGTGAGTGCATATCGCTTGAAGGCGCAGTGATTGCATCAGGCCATTCGGGCTAATCTTGATGACCCCCAAAGGAATGCTTCAAAACATCGCCATCTACCCTTACGAGCGGGATGTCTTCTACCGTGAAGAAGCCGACAATTGCTACTCCGCGGAGACCTTCATTCTATCATACACAACGCTGGAAGTACCCTTTGAAGCCATCTCGGCCATTGTTTTCGGAGTCTTGGCAGCCTATGCGGACAATCTGCAGCGAACTGTCAGGATGTTCCTGATCAGCGCTTTCAACTGCTTCTGCATCATCAGCTGCGGCGAGTCGGTAGGGATAATGTTCTGCACTGTCTTCTCGCACGTTGGATTCGCTGTGAACGTTACGTCCATTCTGCTATCCATCTCCACGATCCTCGGTGGCGTGATGAGTCTGAACGTCAACGACGTCTTGCAAGCGATCAACCATATCTCTCCCATCAAGTACGCCATCGGCAACTTGGCGCCCTACTCGATGAAAGGCCAGCATTTCACCTGCGCGGACGCCCAGCGTCTACCTAACGGGGACTGTCCCATTCAGAATGGCGAACAGGTCCTGTCGCTCTATAACCTGAACACGAACGGTCCTATGAATATCATGGCGTTGGGGGTCTGCACTATTGCCTATCGACTTGTTGCATATGGGTTTGTGAAGGTGATGCGGTCTCATAAGCTTATGGAGAAAGCTAGGGATCTCAAGGGTATGCTTAAGGGACGGAAGCAACAGAGAGGTTGATCTGGTTTCCTGTGTAAATGTGTCTCTATCTGATTCTCTATGTCCATGGACAGACAGTATATAGAAATTATAACAAAGTTTCTTCTTTGTCGAGTTTCTGATTCGAACAACGAAGCGACTGGTGATCCGATCTATCGTGATCTCGCAGCGAACGTCATCCTCTCTTATTAACTAGTTATCATCGTCCATGGATGGATAGGTCTTATATGGCCTTCCTAATGAGGAGATGCTCCCTCTCGAAGCCCACCGGCGATAAAAAATCCTGAGACTGCAATTCGATAGATAGCCAGCCATTCTGACATGTCAGCCAAGCCAGTCTCCTCTGCCGATCACAAGGAGATTCGTGCTGGACCTGCTACGTATGAAAGGATCCATCCATCCCATGCTGAGTGAGTATTGATTCTCGGGTCTAGAACCGAGACTCTAGAAGAAAAAAAAAGCCTCAAAAAAGCCACACCACTAAGTGGCTTGTAGAAGGAACCTTAAAGGAAAATAGTCTTCCGGTCGTTCCAGGCGAATTGTAACGGATAATAATTAATTAATCTGCCCGCCCATTCAGAAGATCTAACCAGAAAGTTGTGTGCCCTAAAGGGGCTAAGACAAGGAAATCCAGAGCCTATTCGGCATCTTCATTGCTTTTTTTTAGGACCCTTGTCTTGACACATTCCGTATGTGCTACAGTGTTTGTGCACGAATCAGAATGTACAAGGGGTACCCCGTAAGTGGAGTCTCATCATGTACGGCGTACTCCGTACAGTACTTCTCGTCGCTAATCACCACAGTGCTCAGTCTGTCTTTCGCGAGGGGGAAGAAGACAAAAATCTTATTGGCAGATTCGATTCAACCCATCAGTTAAGCCGGAGAATCCAGAGAAATATTCATACTGTGGTAAAGTGGGATGGATGTGAAAGAAACCTAACATCTCACCTAACCATCTTACAAGGATCTTTGCTCCACATCTGAGCAAACCTCGGAAAAAGCAATGAGTTTAGTGTCTCTTTATTTTTGACATGAGAATGAATCCGTATGATTGTGATTGGCAGACATGACACATTTTTCTTCTACTTCTTTCTGGGTCTTGCACGCTAATAGAGTTTCTAGGCGTATGAGACAATGAGAATTTCTTTTTAAATTCTTATCAAGTATACATGCACCAAAAGTCTCTTGTAGAATGGACTAGCCCAAGTACTCTGTACCCGTACCCTAGGTACACATAATTACTACATTATAACCTCCGTCTCTGGGAGGTCAACCAAGAATCCCATGACGCCTCGAAAGTGGTCAGATATGGCATCTAGGTACAGGTACCGTGGTAGAAGACAATGTTGATGCGTTTTATACGGAGTAGTGTGGGCAAGACATAAGAAAAAAAATATTGCAAGAAAAGAACCTCACTGCAGTTGGACCTGCAGTTGTGTGACCTGTCTGTGCGCCGAGGGCACAAAGACAGAGAAAAAAAACCCGATTGGAGGGTCTTCAAGTCCTCTCGCTTAATAATGGCGTGCAGTATCCAGTTACTGTGTACAATTTTTTCATTGTCTTCCTCGCTTGGTCGGGCCGTCTCGAAAGGTACCATTTCACAGCCATGTTTGCCTCAGGCAGTTAGGCAAAAAAGAACACTGTTTGGTTGCGCCAATCACGAGCTGATGCGCCAATGCAGACCGTGGTTGCATTAATGAAGGGAAAGCTGGTGGTGGCCATTATTATTATTTCCTATTTGGAAATAGTTTCGAGTGAAGGGAAGGTTCGTATAGGGTGTGCGTGGCGTGTCCACGAAGGTGAGGCGTGGCAATCTCGTTATGCAGCAGTCAAAGAAATGCGAACGATTATTGACCTCACCAGGGGTCAGTACCAGTGCATAGTGTCATGACACTGTCGGCTCTGCCGGAGAAGATCATCATTAATTTTTGCTTGCGTCGACACCACGTCAGGATGTAGGTAATAGCCTCGTATATCTTCTCTATGGACTTGAGAACTCTCCAATGGAGTGATTTCAGTCTTGGACGAGTCGATCATTTTGGATGGAATTGTGATTCTTTCCCCCCTCCTCATGGGACTGTTCGGCAACTCTAGCTGATTTCTTTGTGTCTCCGTTTCGATGCAATTGGACATTCAAAGCAAGAAATCATTGCTCTCAACAGGCAGTGTTTCTGTGCCTGGTGGATACAGGCCTCAGAGCTAAGCCCTATGGAGCAGGTGGTCTTTTGTTTTGCCAGAGCGTAGGCAAGTCTCGCCCACTGTGGATACTGGGTGGGCCTGTTCAAGTCAGCCCTGTAGCCCTGTGGGATGGATGGCTTTGACTTGGAGCAAATGGCCCAAGCTGTCTGTCAAAGAATGAGGGATCGCTTGCATTGCTCGTCTCGTATACGGGTAAAATCTAGCGTATGAACAAATGTATGTATATATACCTTTTTTTGTCCATGAGAGAGTGTGTCTGTCGAACCCCTCCAAGGGATATACATGTTATATAGTAAAACCGAAAACCCAGTTGTTCCTCACATCGATGTATATAAAGACCGGCTTGTGTAGTTAAATCGACAAGGGGGGTATTTTTTTTCTTTTCTTTCATGCGATCCATCCAATCTTAGAATCATGACTCATGAAACTTTTTTTTGCGTATGGCTCGTCTCCTTCATGGCACACTCTCCCCTACCCCCAGGGGTGGGCATGTACCTTGGACATCCAGTCATTGGAAGAGAAAGGGAAAAAAAGGAAAAGAAAAAGAGGCTCAACCGGGAGCCACGCAGGAGGGATATCACAGGGATATCACTGCGATGTCAAAAAAGGCCTCTCTTTTGCGTGCCGCTTACTGACCAATGTTCAAGGTAAACGCGGTGTTGATGGGGCAGCCGTGAGTGGCGTAGTCATCAGTGGGAGTGAGGTAGGCAGCCGCGCAGGCAGTATCTCCAGCCGCGCAGATAGCACTCGGGCAGGTAGGGTCGGAAGAAGTCACGGCGAATCCATACTTGGTAAATTCGGAGTTGCTGCCCATGTTGATGCAGGAGAGATCCCAGAAGATGGTGTCACCAGCTTCGGTGTACTCGAACTGGAGGACGTCGGCCTGGCTCGGCGAGGTGGCCAGCTTGATGGAGATACCGCCGCCATTGGGGTTGGTGCGCCAGGATTCGCTGTAGGTACCGCCGTTGGCGTGGAGGGTCTGCATGGGTCCAGAAGTGTCGGAGACGGACCAAGCGTAGACATCGACGTTCAGGTTGTTGACGATGGTGACACCACCGCCGGTAGCGTTTGCGGTGCCGCTTACAGGGCCATTGCGAGGAGACAGAGAGGGCAAGGCCGACGCAAGAGAAGCGAAGGCAGCAGCAAGACCGAAAGCCTTAGTGAACATCGTCTTGACGGCTGTAAGAGAGGCGTAGGGAGAGAAAAGATAAAGAATTCTGATGACGTGGGCCGAAGGGCGACGACGAGAGGGTCTGATCAACAGACGGTGGTAAGAATAAGCTCGAAGTAAAGACTGACACGAGAATCGATCTCGATGGAAGAAAGGAATGGATGTCCAGGACTTTTGGTTTTTAGGGAGAGCTGATGGGTGATACGAGAAAGAATGAGAGAAAGAATGAGGTCCGAGTTCAAGGGACTGGGAGGAGGTTTATATAACTGTGAAGCAGCCGTGTCACAAAGGATTCAACTCTGGGTCGGCTAAATGAGGGGTCTTCGAATACCCTAAGAAGAATAAATAAAAGAAAAGCAGAACAAGGCCCGCTGTACATGATAGCGAGTACTATGTAGTATGTAGAGAATGATAGCGAATCATAAATCCCGAGGACCTGGCCGAACCGCAGGACCGCTGACAAGCGGAGAGGTGGGCATCGACAACCGGGTGTCGGAGGCATCTCGAACCATTCGAACGATGCGGTGCCTAAACAGTCACTGGCGGAACCAGCTTCTCGACGACCAAGGGCGCCGGAAATGGTCTAGACCAGGAACAAGATTCGGGCAGTGGAGGTGGGCGGGCCTCTGGTAACGAGAGTTGAACCAACGTAGAACACTTGGTACTTAGGTATATGGGCAGCAATCTCGTAGGTCGATGCAGCACCCTCGAGCCTTGGATCTGGTGCCTTGCAGCTGTCACGCTCTTCGGGCCGATAGAGCTGTCCAGTGTAATGACAAGCGAAATTTTGCCTCATGATCTGGAGGCGCCAGGTGAGATTGACCGAGCAGAGGTCTGCGCAGTGCAGAAACCGCGGTCAATGTAAACTGTCTTTCGACGCATTTGTTGCGATGTTTAGCAAGGTTTGGATGTGTTTGTCTGGAAAAGCGACCAATCTGCGCCGAAATGAGAACCCCTCCAAGATGAAGAAAAAAGACGGCTGTGTTCAGCCCTAGAAAGCGTAAGCAGTAATACTGTAGTATCAAAGGATGCGGGTCCTGACTCGAGACAAAGGCTTCTTCTAGACTCTGGACCGGCAGCCACGGAGACGGCTTGCAGGTCTCTCTCGAGCTTCATTAATATCGCCCATTATTCTCTGTTGTTTAAATTTTTTATCAGCAGCGTTATAGTTATGTGGTGTTCCATATCTCGGTAGACAGTGCGTTGGTGTAAATGAGCTACAGCATTGGGTGCGTCTGCTGAGTAAGTTCGCCGCAGAGATCAGAGGGTGGCAATAAGCACCAGGGCCAGGGAACAAAAACCGTTGGACGGCTTTCTCTGGATACTCGGAGACCAGATTTCCAGGAGGGCCACTCTCGTTCGTCTCTCTACGATTCATGAGGAGGCCTGACCATCCAGGAGACCCGGCCCACTGTCCGGTTTGGCTGGGCATTTGCAACTCTGGATAGATATTCATGGGAGGAGGGTGTGAGTAAACAAACCGAAAATAATCGATGGATATTGATGGATGATGTGGCCCCATACGTATGCCATCCGCCAGGCTGCCGCAATCTGTATGGGTGCATGTATGCCCATTCGCCTGGTTCCCGTAGGACAGGAGGGACAGCTTGAACAGCAAGAAATAAGGCAACGACAGCATCCGCCATTATTATTGATGGTCGTGACGAACGAGTCCACTTCCAAGGCGGCGATGGCAGGATCACCTCCGAGTAATACCGTATGCAATCGTAGTCTTTCCCATCAGTTTTCAATCAGATTGGCCATGCGATGATGGCCTAGGGTTCTGGACCCGTGCGCTGCAGGGATCCACTCGTGTCGTGAACAATCAATCTTCCACTGCTGTTCGAGGTCGTGGACGTGCTCCCATTATTACACCGCAAGTTTCACGGTGAGAAGAACCCAACATTTCAAAATCCTTCGCACTTTAGACGGACGTGTGTTTCCGCTGAGAAGGTCTCTTGTCTTCAGAAGACTGGCGAGGTTGCTTTAGCCTAGTGAGATCGATCCACGTGGCTTTCGTGATCGCCAGCTGGTGCTGTTAGTACTGCTTAGTATGGAGTTACTCGCCTGCGATGGCTTCACTTTTCCACGGATTAATT
Source organism: Evansstolkia leycettana (assembly GCA_000787455.1). NCBI lineage: Eukaryota > Fungi > Ascomycota > Eurotiomycetes > Eurotiales > Aspergillaceae > Evansstolkia > Evansstolkia leycettana. The sequence goes on along the minus strand of JSYV01000792.1, from coordinate 1,236 downwards.
AAGTCGCTAGACCCCCCTCACTAGCTAGTCTAGTGTCTAGTCGAACGACGCGCCTTGGAATCGAGGTTATGCACTACTTTTACTGTATCTACAAGCCATTGTAGCTTTTCTTGTAAGTCTTCCCCCAGACAACGTGGGCTGATGGTTAATTTTCGCCCTCCCCCCCCCCCTCTTACGAAAAGCCGAACGATTTTAGACCTGTCGAAATCCACAAGGAGTAAGCGAGACCCACTGTAAAAGTGGCATCTCCGTTATGATTGTACGAAGACCATTGGTGGAGAGTGATGACTTAGTTCGCAGTTTCAGACTGTTCATAGTGGTGATTGGGACGAAATGTCCGAAAGTTGCTTCATGTTTCAGGCAAATAATTGTTGCTCGCCGCCAGGATGAGAGTAAGGGTCTATGTTCAATTGCGCCAGCAGCAAGCGAAGGAAGCGTGCTGGGATACCTAGGGTAGGTAGTTGAAAGAAAAATTTCGGTGAAGACAGAACAACCGGTAGGCCCAATCTGACTACTCTTACCCCCCTTCACAACCCTCCCTTCCTTTCCCTGCACACGAGTTCCATCATATGTAACATGCACCTTGAGTAGAGAGAATGAAGAATTACCAGTAAGGCGCTCGCATCCCTGCCAGACTGGAAAGCGTACTCTCACCTGCTCCATCCTCTCTCTTCCGGTGCCCTGCAAGCTCCAGGTTGATCTGCCGATGGATATGGACCAGCCAGTCGACATAACTCTGGGCTTCGTTATTCCTATCCTCCACGAGCAACCTCGCAAACTCGTACTCGGCGCCATCCAGTCCCTGTCGGGCGAGCTGGATTGTAACGGCCTTGGACCCGCGGATGGTGGAGAGGTACTGCAGAAGATTACGGACCTGGGCATTAAGGTGGGTTTCAAGAACGGGAAGAGATGAGGTGTGCGGGTTGAGAGCCTGTAGAGATGTCTTTCCTGGCCCAAATAGGTCTTCGAGCAGGTTAGGGGACACTTGTGCGTGCAGCCAGAGGAGGCAGATTTGCCCGTTATCGACAAGGTAGGCACCGCCTTCTTCGATTCGTGCCCAGGTAGCACGAAGAGACGGCGGCACTTGCAGCTGGCCTTGGTCGTTCGGAAAGCCGTCTTCAGGTTGCATGTTATGGATCGGAATAATTCGGGGGTAGAGGTACAGAGACAGCTCCGTACAACCAATCGAGCTGAGCATGCGCATGTCATGAACGCGCCGATCCGATGTTTCATGAC
>JSYV01000791.1:0-121845 GCA_000787455.1 Evansstolkia leycettana | reverse complement strand
GGGGGGGGGGGGGGGGGGGGGGGGGGAAGCCATTGGAAGAGACGACAGCACATACCTTTTAATGCTCTTGATTTAATCAGACTCAGCATATACATGGAAAATTCCTTCAAATTTTCCGGCAAAACAAGTTGGCCCGGAGGGTGCGACCCCGAGAAGATCTTGCGGTATCCGCTAAATATATCAACCGTCTTCTCTGAGATGCTCGCGCGAATATCCTTGAGTGACTTGTCCGTTACTTTCGAGACCGCTATGATCAAGCTTGTCAGTCACACGAAACGAGACAGATGTAAATTGCGCAAAGACGTACCCTCCTTGGCGATGATGGAGACGACGGCGTCCTGATCAACTTCCTTCATCGTCTCCAATCCTCCTTCGTTAACGGCTGCTACAATGTTGATACATCGCACACGACGTTGGCCGTTAGCAGAGGTGTAAAGCAAAGCTGCTTGGAAATGGGCGTCAAGCTTAGGATCTAGCTTTCCATCGTAGCTGAAAAGAACACCGATCGCCTTGTCCGCATCAATGGATCCGATCTCCAGATCGGCACCGAAGGTATGTTGTACGAAGTTTCCGTGATAAGCCGATACTTGTAGACCATTCGAGCAACGCACTTTCATCAGCGCTTGGTACCCTGTCTCTCTATTGACAGCGTGCACCAGTTCTCGAGAGAGCTTCAGGATGTCACGCGGTGAATGGAAGTTGGGATAGAAGAATGTCTCCCCGCCAGTGACGGCAGCGACGTGACCTACACCCAGTTAGTTGCCGACATGTACCAAAAGGGCTGTCGTACTCACCGATGGTGGCGACGTCCATATACGCGCCACCAGGGGCGGCAATGAAGAAGTCAACACCAACGCCAGCCTCGGCCAACTTGGATGCTGTTTTATTCCAAGCTTGGTTTTCAGTGGTGAAAAGTTTCTTCTCCATATCTGTTCCATGAAGTTTGGGATCTTCCCTCGTGTGCAGTCGACCGGGGCCCCATGTGGGCAAGCTAGCCAGTGAGCAGACCACTTTCCCACCGGTCAACTGCAAAGCCGACAACGCTGCGTTCAGGGCGGGAAGCAGTGCGGGTTCCGGATTCTTGATATGAGAGAAGAGTTTAGGAATCTGGTTCAGAAGAGACGTAATCACAGCCCTAAACATCGAATATCAGTTGATTGCAAGGTCAGCGAGAGCGTTTTATGCGCACTTTGATTCGTAGGGATCCACAAAGAGTCCGTCACTCAAAGGGACAAAGGGCTCCTCCAAATCCGTCATCACCATCATCTGAGCCTGGTCGAGTTGCGCCTGCCATTGGATTAGCAGCAGTTTACCGAGACGATTCACACACGTTCAAAGACTTACACTGAGATTGTAGAAATGTACTTCCTTATCGAAAGTGACAATGCCAACTCTGGAACCTACGGGCAATTTCCATGACGCAGATTCATCTTCCACGTTTTCCGATGTTTCATTCTCAGTATCATAGAGAGCTCCCATGATGCCTTCACAAACGCCCTCGAGAAAACCCCTATTCACCGACTCTTGGCTGACATCGATCAAGAATAGCCAGTGTAAGCCAACAGGTTGTTTATTCCAATACTCCTTTGGAACCAGAAATTCGACCGTTCCCATCATCAATTCCGGACGCTGCATGCGGTCAACACGCACCCCTGAAGGGTCCAGAGGAGCGAAGTATTCTGGAGGCACATCGTTGGGAAATGTACACATGTTGCAGACGAATTTGTTGCCACCAGATCTGAACAACATGAAGGGGTTGATATATGTCCTACACCTTCGACATCTCGGGGGTCCTGTTTCACCAAAATCCAGTACCGGTATCGGTTGTTCACCAGGGTCCAGGCGTGCTAGTGGCTGCAAAATCATCCCCAAAGGCAAACCAGTCGAGGAAAGGAAGTCAGAAGTCGAGGGGATGTTATTCAACGTAAGACGAGCGTATTTCGGGGACGAGTTGCCTTGATCATGGGCGACAAACGGAATCGCTGCGGGAGGAGGTATATGCCGCTCCATGGTCGGGTAGACGTGACTGAAATAATACTGCGCAGGTCCATCGCGAGACCTAGGGATACTGGGAATTTGCTCCGGGTCAAGCTTTCCTTGGGTAGGAACCGCATCTGAACCCCTTCCATGAACACCTGGTTGAGGGGCCATGGCTGGGACTGGATTTATCGCCTGTTTAGACCTAGCGACTGCCGGAGCCATTGCCTGTGGTGCCTGATTCACTCCCGTGTTCAGGAATTGAGATGCCGGCTGAACGCTTCCCTGAGGCATACCGTTAAATGCCTGTGGTGATGGAGCAGAGGCGCCGCCTATATCGTGGTAGGCATGTCGATGCTTCTTCTTCTGCGCGCGTGCGCCGGCATCCGTCGTGATTCCCAATCCACCCATCTGAGACGTCAGGCCTGCCATGGTGTTATCCCCGTGAGCATCCATCGTGTTGTGCTGTCCTGGGTGGTAAGCGGCGTCTGGACTGGGAGCAAGATTACCCTGCTGTGGGGTGCCGTAACCGGGCCATTGATTCGGAGACGCATTGCCATAAACGGTTCCCTGTTGGGGAGCACCAGCAGAAGGATGAGTATGTGGAAGCGGTTGGCCCATCCGATTCGGATTCGTAGGATCTTCACCAGAAGCCCCTCCCTGGCCGAGAGCGTGATACATTGTATGGTCCGCCATGCTGCCTCATAACGCGGGTATGGTGCGAAGAACACCTTCCGATATGGCTTCGAACAGTATCCTCAGTCAGCAGCGTACCATACCCAGCTCACGTGAAGACACAGTACTGTCGAAGATCGGCCACGCCCTTGAAGAATGCGAAGTTTCGGAACTGAACTACAGCAGAACCCCAAACCAATTGCTTGTATTGACCACCTAATGAGTTTCGCGTTGCAGCACTGTCGGGATTACGTAAATCCGAGGCCACGTTGGGCACGTGCGATGCTCCAGATGAAGATCACTTCCAGCATGCTGGTCATTATTGATTACTGTTGTGTTGATCCAGGTTCTGATTGCTTTATATCCAAGCGGTGTGGAAGGACTGAAAATCGAAACGCGCTCTCGAATGGTATTACTTCTCACTTCGCACCAGGCAGATGCCGTCCAAGAGGGCTCTCAGAGCATATTACCCGATCAGGGTCGCCATCATAACAATGTCCCTTCTCATCCAATGGCCATAATCAATGCGGTTTAGCAAGCAAGGAATGGAGTCAATATCGAAAGGAAAGGAGGACGGCTGGAAAGACATAAATAATAGCAGAGTCCCGCTCCATCTTGCCCTCGCGAGAACATCTATTGAAACGGTACAGTATCCAGGTGACCAGACACTCTTCGCACAAAGGATAGAGAGTAAATTAGCAAAACAAAAGTTTGGGCTAGATTATCGACCATTCCAACAATGAGTGTCATCAGCAAGTGTGACGCTTTGGTAACATGACTTGAGATCGAGTCTTCGCAGGGCATCTGCCAGCGTGACCCTCTGCGACCATTGGTATATAGGAAAACTTTCGACTATCCCGTTGGAGGTCATGACATGGTGCGCGCATAGGATCGAACGACATTAGACTGGGATGAAATGCCCAGAGCCTCAGACATGGAGGCCGACAGGATACTTAAAGGCCATGCTGGAGAGCTTTCCTCATTGTCAAGGCACTGTTCTGTGTTATGATGTGCAGTACTCTGTGGGGAATCAATTATATTATAGTGATGATAGTGGAATTAATATTATTCAAAGTAAATTGTGTTATCAGGCCAGACTTTCAAAGTGACTTGCGTTTAGGCTGAAAGAAAGTACTGTACTGTTCAGAGGAGAAGAAAACAGCCATAGGCGGCTTAAGATTGAGCCACGATTATGGAATATTCCACCCGAGTGGACTGCACGCAAGAGTCAGGGATAGACGAATGACAAGGTACCTTCACTTAGCAAGGTCGCATTTGAGTGATTCATCCGTGTCCGAAACGGCGTTTGTATGTGTGGTCTCCAAGACTGGTGTTTTGACAGCCATCAACAAGGCTGATCGCAATTTATAATTTTTATAAGTTGGGAATGCTCTGGCGAGATAAGGAAATCACATGTAAAATTCCACATTTTTCCATGTCGAAAGGAGACTCCCAGGTATGTTTGGCAATTGACTCCGTACCTAGGTACACCGTACATCACTCATGGTGTTTCTGCCAATGCCACAACTTCTACTACTCGTATGAAAAGGAGTAAATGAGGTGATGCTGTGGAGCCCGTCGAGTCCTCCCCATGGCTAAATCGCTCATTGTCTCGGTTGCTGTGCGGACAAAACTGGGACCAGCTGTTAGAGGTAAAGGGAGCAGGGAACACAGATGCAAGATACATAACTAGATGTAGTCTTATCTTGATGCCTTATCACACATTGAGCATGCTTGTTATTGCTGCAGTAGCCTAGACAATTGTCCACAGTGTCAATTGTCTCATGCCTCTCGGGTCCCAATAATGTACAACCCAAAACATGAAATCCTCCAACAATTGGTGGCTCTTGAAAAGTTAAGAAAATACCTAAACATTGGGATGCATACGGTAGGGAATAGCCAGGATCTCGAATAAGTTATCAGGAATCAATCTTTTGTCAGCACTATTGACACGACCGATAACAACAGGACAATCTGACAGTGTGTTGTTGCAGGGTGATGAGGTGCAAACAAAGACACAGTCAGCGTCAACAGCAAACAATTGAGAAATCAGAATCAATTTAATAGCCCTGACCTGCTTGATTTTTTTGTGGGATTAATTGCAAAGAATGTCGCTGAGAAGCCCTGAAACAAGATCCGATGTAGCATTACTGTACTACGTACTACGTGCACGCCCTGGGCCGTTGCACTAAAACCATCCCCCTCAACCTCTGAACTGGCGCATCATCTCGATGTCTCATCACCAGAAATTGCGCATGATGTCTCTATCGCCCTCGGATTGCTGACCCTAGTCTTCCGGGAAAAACGCTGGCAGAGTGGATCTGATACTGTCCCGATATTCCAACCACAGCAGTTCGCTCGTGCTGGGGCAAGAAAGTCTGTACGCCGTACTCCATATCAAACTGTTGGATAGAGTGATCCTCCGGAAACTAGGGACATTCTTTTGGCGGGGTTCACTTCACCGTCTCTTCGGCAGCATCAGTCTAGTCGAATTATTGTACACTTGTCCTACACTCTGAAAGCAGATATGTAAGTGCTTATCGTCTCCAAGATCGATCGCAATTTACTTTTCGTCGGTTCTCTCTACCTGTATTCTGTTTCCCGCACACGAAATGGATAAGACTACCTAGTGGTTCTTTGGTGTAGCTCCTTATCACCCAATCTGCTGTGTCGTTCGTGATCAGGACGAAAGTTTCGCAGTTTCGATATTCCTCGCTCTGTAACCATGGATCTGACCACGAAATCCCCAGAAAAATCATCCAAGAGTTCCGAGACCCACGACGGATCGACAGGTACCGCTGTTGGGGCCGGATGCCCGCCGCATCCATATCCCATGGCTTCGATCAGAGATGATGACGAGCTTCTGTTGGCTCGCATTGGCTATAAACAGGTATTTTATTGACTCGCGCTTTCGCGACGCGCCCGCTTACAAGTGCTGCCTTAACATTAATTGAGTAGGAACTAAGACGGGAGTTCTCCAAATGGTCAACTGTTTCCTATGCGATCTCGATCCTAGGCGTGCTGGGCTCTGTCCCAGCGACCTTTGGCTCGCCCTTGGCAGCAGGAGGGCCTGCCACTGCAGTCTGGTGCTGGTTCATCGGCTCTTGCATGGCCATGTGTATTGGCAGCTCGGTAGCAGAGCTGGTATCTGCTTACCCTACGGCTGGAGGGATGTATTTTGTCACGAAACACGTCGTCCCTGAGCACCAAGTACCCATCTTCTCATGGATTCAAGGATGGTGTAATCTACTTGGACAGACTGCTGGCGTTTCCAGCGTGGCGTATACCGTCAGCCAAATGCTGCTGGCATGTGCCAGCATGAATTCGGATTTCAATGACGGCCAATACTCGTATTCACCGTATGATCATCGGAGTTTTCCTTTTCTTGTTTTTTTTCCCATCGCGAGTGATCATCTAACTAACAGATTACAGGACTGCGCTGCAAACCGTCCTACTTTCGATAGCACTCTTATGTATCATGGGAGTGATATGCTCATTGACCACAAAGACCCTTCATAGGATCATCCTCTGGTTTGCACCTATCAACAGTAAGCTTACCGGATTTTATATGTTTTCCAAGGAAATTCGAATGATGGCTAACAATTCGGACAGTCTCCGCCACAATCTGCATCTGCATTGCACTTCTGTATCTCACGCCAGACAAGCAACCTGCCAGCTGGGTCTTCACTCATGTGACCGATGGTTCGGGCTGGGGCTCCAAGGTTTTCTCATTCTTCCTTGGGTTCTTATCCGTTGCGTGGACAATGACGGACTACGACGGAACCACACAGTGAGTCTTTTTTTTGTCCGATAGAGTGTGGTTAAAAATCTTGCTAATGGTCCTTTATCCAGTATGTCTGAGGAGACCCATGATGCCGCTGTTCGAGGACCTGTCGCCATTCGGACTGCGGTGTTAGTGTCCGGAATATTTGGATGGATGCTCACAGTCTCAATGTGCTTTTGCTTGACCGATTTCGAAGGTATCCTGAATACACCGACAGGGTTGCCTGCAGCGCAAATCTTCCTGAACGCGGGAGGAAAGACAGGAGGAACTGTCATGTGGGCCTTTGCGATCTTGGTACAGTTCTTCACCGGCTGTTCAGCCATGCTGGCAGACACACGGATGGCATATGCCTTTGCTCGAGACGAGGCCCTGCCGTTTTCTCCGTAAAGCACCCCGAACTTTCTGATCTGTTTTTCCAAGTCTGACGAGGCTGACACTCTCCCAAGTTTTCTCGCAAAAGTGAATCAATATACCCATACCCCTGTAAATGCGGTGTGGTTCGTGGTACTCTTCAGCATCTGCTTCAACTGCATCGCTATTGGGTCCACGCAAACCGCCACCGCGATCTTCAACATCACGGCTCCTGCACTCGACCTGTCGTATGTGTCAGTCATCCTGGCTCATCAGATCTATAAGTCCAAGGTCAAATTCATCGAAGGCCCATTCACTCTCGGAAAATGGGGAACACCAGTTAACATCGTGTCCATTGTTTGGGTGCTCTTCATCAGCACGGTGCTTTTCTTCCCGCCTCAAATGCCCGTCACGGCTGCGAACATGTAAGTTGGGCAGATGAGTTTTTTGGCAAATGTCTAGGGGGTGATTGTTGACCAATGGATCCAGGAACTATGCCATCTGCGTCGCGGCTTTCATCGCTGCTTTTGCGCTTATCTGGTGGTGGGCATCCGCTCGAGGGTAAGGAACACACACAGCCACAGTGGCCTCTGATTTTGCATGCGAAGCAATGCATGACAGACTCGACATTTACTGACCTCTGCTCTGTCAGGAAATACACTGGTCCTCGAACAAATGACATTATTCAGGAAATACCCACAGAAGACCTTGAGAATGATTACGGCACCATCGGCAACCTCGACGTATAAAAATCAGGCGGGCGCAAGGCTCGACGTCCTGATGTTGGATGACTCGCTTATAATCGGATAGACTTAGACTTACACAATCGTGATATATTGGGGGGAAATCAAGTTATAGAATTTGGAGTTTGCCGGTTGATAGAGAGTCTCATTTTGCGATAGAGGTGACGGAGTTTGCAAAAGGCCAACAATTTCGTCTTCTTCAGTCACGATGCTTTGTTTTTTGTCGTTTCCGGATAGATTCATTGCTGATTTTCCTTGGGAATGCCTCATGATTGTCACTCTATGTTGCTCCCAGGTCTTACACATACTTAGATGCATTGTCCAATGAAAGAAACTAATCCATATACATTCTTTACTCTTATATACGGGAGGTTATGCAGGTCAGATGCTTTAATCCCAAGATGGTGGAGACGGAGTCATCTCGGCCAGATAGGAAGATCAATGAAACAAATATGCATGCCGCATATATCATTCCAGCAGCTCGTCCCAACTCTTTCTATTCATTAGTACATCCGTCCTTAGTAGTGCTTCAGTCAAGATACGTACTGCTACATCACACAGGTATTGCCTCATTATCTCTATTGACTGATTACAATCGAGAGATATCGAGTATAGCCGTCATTGTATATATAACTGCTACAGCAGATCGGGGAAGCTGGGATTGTTTATTGCTAGAGAATTTTTGAATCTGAATGCAAATGACCTATAAATACATGTTCATGCAATTGTACCTCCTAAGAACCTTGCTTCTGGGAACTTTCTAATAGATGGATGTAAATGGTCAGCAGACCTGGAGTGATTCGAGGTCCTTGACCGCGAAACAGATTTCACCGTTTCATGACTTCGAAAAATCTCGTCAAAAAAGATTTCAAAGACTTGAGCCTCAATGGTACAAATAGTCGTTATGGTACAAACTCTGCAGTTAAGTGCAAGTGCATCTTTCTCCATGATCACAAGCAAAGCTCGAGACCCCATAGATGGTCTGGTGAGTTTCATATCATTGATCAAGTTCCCGCGACAACAGCAAGGCCTTCGTATATTTTTCTCTTCACTTCGAGAAAGCTTCCTGAGCCTCCTGCCATTGCCTTATTCGTCGCTGCGGAGTGAGCTGCGGCTTCGATTTCGATCTTGCCTGTCCCCGATTTTCGCACAGCCACCAGCCCATCGATCAGTAATGTTCCTTCACCTCGAAATTCAGCCGTATGACCAGAAGCTTGCATGATTTTTCGCAAGTCCGCCAATCTAAGGTCACCCACGTGGAGAGGTCGAGTCATGGATCTTGTTCCGGCAGCCACGTTGGCGGGAAGTATATCCAGCGTTGGGAAGACGTCAGACTTGTCAGCAGTAGGTTTCGTCCCTTCGGCTGTAGAGCCAACAGGGGAGCTGGCTTCGTCTTTTGATAATTTCTGTTTCTTGCTTGCAGACTCAGGTGAGTCCTCGTCAGGGGCACTAAGCTCGGGGCCTCTCAGTTGCGCGGTCAGAGCCACAACGCCCAGACTGCGAACGTGTTGCCATTTGAGGCGGCGGACAAGGTTATTGCTTAACTTAACCATCCAAGCGTTGGTGTCAACACTGGCATCGACCACCTCCCCATTGACCGGCGTGAAGATGACAGCGGAGTCGGCAGCAGAGACGTCGACACCGGCTTTAGCCGCGAGAAGCTTCTTGCATTCAGTAGCTAATGCCGCCGTCTCCTCTTTCATACCGCCCACGAGAATCAATTTGCGCGGTTGGATAAGCGGGATGAGCATCTCCAAACTTCGTTTGTCATGGAGGCCCATGAAGTCAACGAATGCTAGACGTGCATTGACCGTGATGGTGGTCTTGGTGTAGACGGCTTTCGCTGGTCCTTCGAAAGCCGGTGCATCTGCCTCGTCCTCTGAAGATGCTGCACCGTCGGCACCGTCGGCATCCCCGGCAAAGCTGAGATCATCTGCTGCACTCAAATCTCTCTGACCGTCTCGGTTAAGCTGCTGGCGCTTGTTCCCGCTACCCGATAGCCTTCGCCCGTTCGGTCCTGTCTCATCCCATCGCCGTTTTTGACCAAGCTTGGTCTCGCCGCGAGAGTCGGACCTGCGCTGCTGCATGTCGGCCTCTTCTCGTTCTTCCGCACGGAGGTATTCTTCCGGTCGGATGAACTCTCCGAATTCATCGCCTCTCTTCCGGGGTGCCACATAAGGGAACATCCGTTCGCGACCCTTCTTGCCGCGCACATCCCAATCGTACACATTCTTTCGTCGCAATAGGATGTTCACCCCGAGATCCTCATCGCTGAGGCCTAACTTATTTCTGTTCGAATGAGCCAAAGAAGTTGAGAAGTTGAGGACCCGTCCCTGCTGCTCTGACTCCGAATCTTCGGATGATGTCGAGCTAGACCGATCGTCGAGCGCATCAGCCGCGTTATCGAGATTCTCCTGGCCCCGAGCTTGAGATGTATTCTGGAGTTGTCGCTTTGTGGCGAGATACTGTTGATACAGTAATTGTTCCCCAGGGTCAAGCGGCGCACGTTGCACGTCTGTACAAGATAATTCTCTTCCGCCACTATGAACCTGCTCGAGCAATTCGCCATCTGCGGCCGTCTCTAATGCAACCCCATCCTTTCGCTCTTCATACCATTGCCAAATCATACTGCCCAAGGTCATTCTCTGAGAATTATCTCTATCTTCTTGTGGCTTTGGTCTGCGTTGCGATTCAGTTAGCAACAACAGATTGTTCGCGCCTTCAGCCACGAGGCGGAGAGCATCCTTTGCGAACCCCCAATCTAATGACGAGTCAGATGCCAGGATGACTTTTGGCGATTGATCCGTAAGGATCTTCTCCAATTTCTTTTTCCGCTCGATAATTTGAAGGTGCTTGAAAGTAAAAGGACCAGCCGCTTTTGCAGCGGTCTTCTCTTGAGTTTGACCGCCACCCGTCCTCTGATTATCAGTTCTGGAACGAGACTGGCCAGTCGTCGCATCCACACCCTCAGCAGCTTCGAATTCGCGGACAATGTTTTCATCCATCCATTCCAGCATACTCCTGGCAAGTCGCATGGTGGTATTTGCCTTCCTGCCCGCGAGATAAAGTGAAGCCCCTTTCAGCACATTTTCATTGTCCGCATCTCCCGCAGCGTCACGCCATGCATGTTCCAAGGCGTATGCTAGTTCCAAAACTCGCGCACTTGTATCCGTGGGAATAAGAACGGTTCCGCCTTTTGCCAGACTGCTCCGAATCATATCGAGAAGCAAATCATCGCGTTTCTTTCGTCCTCCGGGAGGAGCGAATTTGTCGGCTCCCTTTGTACTGCAAACCAACGCGGTTGGTTTGCGCAACTGTTCTATGACCTCCGTCCCACTGGCCCCAGAACCCCCAAACCACGCGGCACCGGCTACGACACTTTCGCGAGCCTGATTCCAGTCCACTGCGTAGACAATCGATTCCAATCCATGTTGAATATGCCATATCGTGCCTCCGACCGTATGTCCCGCATTGTAGGCCGTGAGCGTAAGACCATTCAAAGGAGGGGAGAACGGAGACGGCAGGGGCTGGTGTGGCTGCGAGTACTTCAAGGGGTGTATAAGTGAGAAGTATCTGGCGATCTCTTCTGCACTAGGAGGCTGGAGTAAGATACGTCCGGTGTTACCTGCTTCCGTGTTTGTCTCGCTTCCTGCTACCGACGCGGCTGCGGACGCCGCGGACGTTGACGCGCCCGGCTCTGATATTGATGCTTTCGGTAGAAAGGTAGCAGCCAAAGGTGCGGACGCGTAGAGGTCTTGGAGCAGCGTTCGGCCTAGGGAGATAACGGGACTCGTTGCGTACACGGGAATCTGCGTAAACAGCGGGAAGGCTTTGCAGCAATGCACAAAAGCGCCGATGTGAGCCGGTGTCGCATGAGTTAATAAGATCAAGGACAGAGTAGGGATGTGTCTATTAGAAGAGACAAGTCAGTCTAAGGATTCATTCAAAGGCCACACAACTGGCGTACTTCTCCAACTCGACCAGGTCGAGTGTGTCAAATGTGTCGTCCCAACCGACGTCCACTAAGATCTTGATTCCTCCATCGAGTTCCAAAATAGACTGTGATGCCTTTGAGGATGATGACTGTGCTCCAAGAAGTGGTGTGAATGTGAACATCTTGTCAACGAGCGACGCCTCGCGTAGATTGATTGATCCAGTTGAGATTGTCTCGACAACTCGTCGAAGAATGAAGCTTGTCGATCAGCTAGGGGTTCGGGTTGAATGGAAGACCCGCAAACCTTTGCCCTAGCACATGGTCTTTGGGAGTTCGATGCGCGAATTGGTTCTTTATAGATATTGGGGATTGAGGATTCTCGAGAAATCAAGGGCGTGCTGAGCTTCCAAGGTTGAAGGTGGTTTTGCTTGCAATCAACAAGACAGCCAGCCCAGAGGGCACGTGCTGTCTCCACCATAACCGCAATGATCTCAGCAGCTTCACCTTGTATTCTAATAGTAACTCACCTTTCAACCTTCTACTTTTCTATGTTGGTGTAGTCGCTTTTGGAACTACTGCTCTATTGATTATAGGGGTGCAGCGCAGATTTCGAGCAAATGTATTGCGCTACAGCTAATTGACTTCTCCAATAAAAGCAGCGAGGTGTTGAACCCTCAAGCAATAAGCGAATCGTCATGCTCAGCGATCCCAACCGAGAGTGTCGATACCTGTCGAGGCGCTACTACCCAATCTGCTGGTTGCTATACAACCCGTTGTGCTAGCAGAAGGCAGAGAAGAACTGTAAGTGCACGAAAAATAATCCCTTTGCTTCCAATCTTACGCCCGTAAATCAAGATGTCTATCTGCGAACAGTGTATATAACTCAAAGTACAACTTGAACAATCTCAAACCGTTCCCTGTCTCAGTATGTGCAATCCATGAGCCCTTCAACATAAACATGAAAATACTGTCATCAATCTTCATAGTTAACCTTCTTCTTGCAACGTCTCCTTGGGACTCCCCGGATACCATTCGTTGACGTCTCCGGATTCTAGCCGCTATTATTGGCCTTTTTTTGCGGTTCATTGTCCTATCCCCTCTTCGCGTCGTCTCGACGCAATTGATTTTTAATATGGTCCCCCTTAAGTCGACCCTTGATCGGCTGAAGGCCACGCTGTTTCAGCTCTTTCCTCAATTCAGCGTATGACATATTAGAATATTTGTCCCCCTCCTCGTCAGCAGGTCGTTTTCTCTTTTGGGTCTTTTTCCGAGGCTCTTCGGATCCATCGACCTGCTCGTTCTCCTTCTCTTCCTCGTCCTCAGCCTCAGTCTCTACAGTTTGAGAGAACGGCCTTTTCAGAGTAGGATATGTCGGCAGCGCCGCGAGCTCAGTTGCACTAACGACGTCCCTTGGCCCCAGCCTACCTGCCCATACTCTCATCCGGCGGAATGGGTGGTCATGGTTCGGATAGTATATCTGCGATTGCCTGTCATTTTTAAGTTTCTCCTGCCATGCCCTGATCAATCTTTGCATCGGCGTCAGATACACTTGCTTCCTGCCGAATTGCTTCGCGCCGGCTGTTGTACCCTGAGCTCGGTCGTTATCATTCTGAGGTTGGGTTTGTCTTGGTTTGGACCTTTTTATTCTGGCTCTTTCTCTCTGGCCTTGTGCATCGTCTATCTCCTCTCTTTCTTCGTCTTGGGTTTCCTCGACTGTCAAACGTTAGCGCTGAAATGCTGCATGGATCTTCGCAATGGGAAGATGTTCACTGTACCTCTTGGTTTTGGTATCTGGACTGCTACAGTCGCATAGACCGATTTGGTAGGCGCATGTTGTGGTCGAGTACAGCCATCGAGGGAATCTTGAGGCTCGTCGTTCGTATCTAGGAACACATCATTAGCTCATGTAGCATATCAGATTGTGGCTTGACGAAGCATGGCCAAGCTTTTCTGTCTCGCGAGGAATGCAACGACGCAAGGGGCCAGAGAGGAATGTGAGCCAGATCTCCAGCTGTCCGATAGCATAGCGTTATCTCACACCACATGCATATCAGTTTATCATTGGAGAGCGGCGAGATTTAACTCTGCATTTGACACATTCCTAGTTACATCATTGTCTCCCCTCACCTGATGACTCCAAACGAATACAAGAATAGGCAAAGGAACATGGCCAATAGCAGGATGATTACAAGAAACCAAAGACATTTGAACTCACCGATTGGTGCAGCTTGCCCATCTTCAGCAAGTGCCCACTCGCGTCTCATGAGGCGCTCTCGCTCGATCTCACGCTCACGAGCTTCCTCTTTGGATCTGCGGTCTAGGCTCCCGTCATCCGATATACTGCCGAGGCGCTGCGATTCTGGATCGGCTACTGCCAGCTTTGTGCTGGCAAAAGCGTCTTTCATCTGATGGAAAATCTTGGCTGCCCTACTCGATTCCCCCTGCTTGTCTGGCCGAGCCGCCAGATTGGGCCGTTCGTAATTGGGATATGAATAGTTCGGACTTTTCGGAGACGGACAGTCTTGATGTTTTGGTCCAGCTTGCGCGTCCATCTGAAGTTTTATATGGCCCGGTGTGGATGGAAGAGGCGGGAGAGGGTCCTCATACTTCTCGGCAATCTTCGCAAAAGGACCGTTCGCAATATGAATCCTAAACTTCTCTCTCGCCATTGGATCGGAGAGAGAGTCTCGAAGCCATAGGTATGCGTGAATATTGAGTAAATCCTTATCGAGCCCTTTCCAACACGAAGGAGGGCCAGCGTCGAACTTCCACTCCAAGAGGTCCGATGCTGCACCAGGTGAAGGTTTCCTAGAGCCACCACAACGTGCCGGACTGCACCGCGGCGTTCGGCTGGCATGCCCTTGCAGTGAGTCGTCTGAATCGCCATTCAGAGGCTGCGGGACTGTAGCTTTGACAATTAGCCAGCGGGGTGGTGGTGCAGCCTCCCCAAAGCCGATCATTGGTATTTCAAGTCGCCTCAGTTTTCTCGACGCAGCAGGCTGGGGTCGTCGATTGCTGACAGTGAAAGGATCCGCGACATGCTGCAGGCCCTTTTGACCAACAATCTTTGCCGGAGGAGGCTCAATCGGGAGATTTGGTTCCTTGAATGCTGGCGCAAACTGAGGAAGATGGGTCGCTCTGGACGACTCAGAACCAGAAGGCTGCGTCCCAAAGTTGACATTTGAAGGTCTCGTTGCGTATGGGTCATAGGCGGTTATGCGCCTCATCTTTTTGTTTGCGAAACGAACCTTCTCCACATGTTCGACCTCGGCTGACCAGGTGATACTCTGCCCTTCATCTGTTTTGGAAGGCTTCAAACGCTTTGGTGGTGGCTCCGTCATCTTCCACTTGCAAATCCGCCGAGGTGTATATTTCCAGTGCTATATACAGTTAATCGTTGCTTCCTTTCTGTGACATTGATTGTCCCGCACTCACCAGGTACAACCTCTCGCAATTGTTCGGAGAAGATTCAAAATTCCTTTTGGAGACGATACCCTCAGAAGTATTGTTTGGCAGGTTGGTCATTGTAATGCAATGGATACTTAACCTTCCATCCGATCTTCTGGCAAAGTCAGCGTTCTGAAACTTATAGCTTTGAGAACTTGAAGATATACCAGAACGGAAAGCTAGAGAATGGCTTCTTGCGCCAGGAGAATAGATTGTTCGGTGCATGAATCTAATTCCTCTCCTTCTTTTCTTCCCTTCTTTGTCTAATTGACAAAGAAACACGGTTGGACCCAAAAAGAGCGGCAGTTTACCGTGGAAAGATTCGTTATTTTCGTGGCTTTCTTTGTTTGCGCCACCCAACTTTGTTTCCCCGGACTGGCTGTGTAGTGCTTGATAGAATGAGCGCGGCCTATCAGAGTCGGTAGGTAGATGGTGTTTCAAAAGTTGGTGTCAAGTGAGATCTATCTTGAACATCTATATTTCTGAAAAGAACAAAGACGACCTGGTAAGAATCTTTGGTCGGTCTGCGCAACAATCCGTCGAGCAGGCAACTCACATAGACCGAATATATCGAGAGTAAATATGTTCACGGAACGGCAGAGAACTTCGAGTGTGCGAGGTGAAACAGGCGGATTTCAAATGCGATACCTTGTTAGACACTGCGCAGAAGCTATGCAGATGAGGGAAAAGGTCGTCCGGATGGCTGTGTTCACATAGCTTGACCTGAGAGGTCCAGACTTGATCTGAATTAAACGTCAAGTTTGAATAAAGAGGTGAAGACAAACACAAAGTACAGTTCTATAACGTCAGTATTGATATTCTTTGTCGACGGTGTTTCCTGCGGCGCAGCACACCCCTCCTACAGGAGCCATGATCCCTACGCAGATCAACGAAGAGCTGTACTAAAAGGGCAGAGCGCATTCCTCGGATGAGCTGCCTATATGGCCGGTTGGTAATTTCCGACGAATAAAGATCATGACAAGACGAGGTACTCCCATTCTAGGACCCCGGAATGCGGACTCATAGAAGCTCTCAAATGTATGCCCGTGACTCCAGAGCCTTGGGATGAAAAGACCTAGGCACACGATTAGCTGGGATGTTCTGCGACGACAGCCGTTTTGCCCGTAAACAAAGACAAGAGCGTGGCCCTCAAACATGGACTGATTTCCCACGTCCAAGGCAACAAAGCGAACGCACGTCCTCTCAGAGAGAATCAAAGAACTGTGCATGTGGGCCCCAACATGATGCTCCTTTCAAGCTGTCAAGGTTCAGATGCACTTTGTATGACAGATCGCACGATGGGGTTAGATCAGTCCTTCCCCCCTTGCCCATCTCACATTCCTGCACTCATTTTAAGCCCAATTCTGACGCGCAGAATGCTTTGTCGAGGGACATCGGAACGTTTCTTGCGATTTCGAAACCCAAGCCACGCCACTCAGTCAAGGGCAATCCAGAACTATAATAGTCTGATACGTCACGGCTTGCGACAAAGCAGGAGGAATAATCATGGTCTGATTACTCCGTAGAAACTGCTGGAAGGGCAGTGCCAAAGGGCGAAGTGCATTTACCGAATTCTACAAGAAGCTCTCATGTACTCGAGACACATCATCTCGCTGTGATCATTGATTGAAGCCAGTAAGTCTGATCCTCATTCCCAAATGGGATAAATATTGTGCCTTCATATGATCTGCCAACTCATACTAAGTCGCGCTAAATGGTCATTTTGATCATCCCCGATACGAACCTTCGAAAAAGGGAAAACGGCCGAGATTCAGTAAAATTTGATCCACGAGTTAGCTAACGGCGCTTCATGGCTATGTGCAGGCAGATAGATCCCAGACGGTTGCTGACGTGCACCGTCTTTCCACGACACTAAACAGCAAAGTAAAACACATTCCATGTTACCAAAAAATTGTGATTAGTATTCTGAGCGTTCAGCATGTGAAAACCTCATTGCCAATATCTCGGCTCATCAAACACTTGGTAACGATGGCCTCGAACACCTTGACCACGGAACATGGCCGGGAATCGACGGCCTTCGGCGACCATCTCCTCAGGCACACGAATTTCATCCTCCGGTTCTGGTTCCCCGATAACGAATTTACCAACCTGCACGAACATTTAGTAGTCAGCAAGGGTAAAATACAGTAGCAAATCACCCAGTCGCACATCAGCCAAGAAGGTGCAAATGAGGGACGTACCTGAATTTCCGTGTCTGTGATGGAATCCCTGCTAACTCTGGCGTAACCTATGCGTTTTAACTTCTTGTAGAGAATGTATTCGCACCAACGATCCCAATCTGTAGGATCGATGTCTTTCATGCCACTCAACTCGCTGACATACGTGTTGTAGTTGCCTTCGAGTGGCTTGGTAACCAAGTAACTCAACAAGATCAGTGGGCGAGGAGATGCGCCCATCAACTTTGACAGGTACTCTGTCTGTAGACGACGATCCTCTGGGTCCTCCTCCTGGCCAGAGTGGAAGACAACCACATCAACCATTTCGCCATACATATCGAGGGTGGCATGGATTGCTGGTGCCAGTTCACCAACTGGAGAAGGAAGCAGATGGTGCGTGGAGTTGAGAATGGGAAACTTGGAAAGCAAGGCAGCACCCCATGTATGCTTGTTTGGGCCAGGGCCATAATCCACGTACATGCCGAGATCCTCGGCGAGAAACTGAGTTACATCGCGGTTGCCCATGATGATGCGCTGGTTGTCTGATTCCAGAAGACCGATAACATCAACCTCAAGTTCCTTGATTAGATCACGCATGCGTCGTTCAGAAGACCACATGTCGTTATCTAAGCCAAAGTGGATGGTCCAAATACCGAGAGTAGCAACCTTGTCTTCTTTGTGGTATGGAGTATAATCGTTGGATGGGAAACGCAGATACGCCACCGAAATGGAGAGGAGCTGCAATGCCGCAAGGACGTAGACAAAATACGACCTCTGCCTCTTGCTGTTGGGGTTGATGGTCTTGCTCTGCGATTTCGACGAGTTGGAAACCGCGGCCGAGAATACGCCAGCTCCGATTGAGAGCATAGTTGTGATCATGATCCAATCGGTATGCTCTCTCACAAGTGGTCCACCGGGGACGAAGGCATAGGCGACAACCCAGACATGGAACAGGACCAGGAAGATGTATACTAGGGCAGCAATTCCGAATGTGGTTGCAGGGGGATGATGCACGCCCGATGAAATCAGAACAGGAGTCACTGCGAGAAGATAGAAAGCGAGGACAAGACCGCCATAGAAACCAGACCAGTGGCTATAACATGTCACCATGGCTGCGCCAAGTGAACCGATTCCAAACGCTGTCCAGCTTCCAGCAACCCGTGGATAGAAGACGCCGAAAACAAGACCGGCTCCCATGGCGAAGATCGTCAAGGCACCGTGGGGTACTGCAATTGGACCTCTCACGGGGTACCCCTCCCAGACCCACGAGATCATTGTACTGGAATCGGAGAGGAGAGAATGCATTGCGAAGATGAGACCTCCGACACCGACACCGGCCAAGATTGACGACCCCTTCTTGCCGCTTGAGGGGAGATAATCTCCCCCGGAAGCTGGAGCCCTTCTAGTAGATCTCAGCACGGCAAATACCGCAAGTAGTAATCCCAGTTTGTTCCAACCACCATTTTCAGCGTGCATGATCGGCCAAATTGGGTTATTAGTTCTGCAGGCGAACTTCGCGACGCTGGACATGATCAAACCAACACCCCATGCTAGAATTCGACCTTCCAGCCGAGTGGACTGCGCTCTCTCCGCATAAAAGGTGGCCGACCACGCAAGGCAGGTAGTAGCAACAGCAAATGTAGTCATAAAGAGTCGGTTGGCTGGATCTTGGACTTTATAGGCCAAGATACCGGATAATGCTAGAAGATGAAGCGAACGGATGTTCCTGGAAGCCAGTGATCTCAAAGACGGGATTGCGAGCAGGAAAGGAGATAGGCAACTCAGGAGAGCCGCCTCGTAACCAGAAATGCCCATGTGCCACAAAGGAAAATCTAGATCTGTCAGAACAATTCGTAGGCGAGCATTAGCAATACTTACACCAGATCAAAACACCGAGAGAGGTGAAGATCGACCAGAAGACAAACTACAAGTAGTCAGCGCAGGGCCATCAAATTCGGGAATGATAAGTTGCCTACCCCATTATAGACGTCGGCAGCAGCGTCAAGAATCTCGGACCAAAAGAAACCCTCACCGAACGTGTTGCCAACGGGTTTGCCCTTTCTACCTCCAAGGTTAACTCAGAACAGCATCGCAGTCTATCTGGTTATACGTACTCTTTCTCGAGAACAGCATCCGCGGTCGTTCTCAATTGCCTGTTCATTTGATCTTAGACTCACGTGTTCTTGATCATTGGAACCGACTCTGGCAACTGTACATTTTTTGATTCACTTTGGAAGCCACTGTACATACCCTCTGCTGATCCCTTTGACATCCCTCACAACAAGCTCAAATCCTTCAAAGTCCAGCGCTGTGATGGCGTCGAATCCCACATCGAACAAAATAAGAGACCATTCGAAGAACGCATACTTGGTGTAGGCTATAAGGACACTGCATTAGGTGAATGATACCACGAAAGCGATCTAGCTCGTACTCACCGCCAGCAACTTTATGCACTTTGTGCTGAATGAAATAGTAGATCAACGGTACCAATGTACCGAAGAACAAACTTGCCATAATCTTCCGATATTTGACCGCGCGTCGATTGTTAGGACTAAGCGCAAGACAGCCGAGGGTCCATGGTAGAGTCGCAACAAGATAGGAAATCATGAAGATGTCGTGCCAGTCATGGTCGTCTGTTGAGGTCACGTACGTCCAACCTCCGCACATGAAAGTCCGAAAGAGACCGGTTCCGGCAACTATCTTCGGGAGGGCAGAGCCCGGACGCGCAGTAAGGAGGTACCACAGAAAAACGAGGGCGAATCGAGGACCGGAAGTGATGGCAATGAAAA
Organism: Evansstolkia leycettana; assembly: GCA_000787455.1. Taxonomy (NCBI): domain Eukaryota; kingdom Fungi; phylum Ascomycota; class Eurotiomycetes; order Eurotiales; family Aspergillaceae; genus Evansstolkia; species Evansstolkia leycettana. The sequence goes on along the minus strand of JSYV01000791.1, from coordinate 101,968 downwards.
CCTGGAAGACAGAGCGCTCAGGATATCGGTCGCCGATTGTCGCTGATACTGAAGGAAACCATTCGTCGGGGTAGCCATAGTGCTCGTTTTGCACGATCTTATGGAAGTGCAAAGTCATTCCCACTACCAAGGCACTTAGGAAAGCCGTATATGCAATGGCAGTATGGGCCCAGGAAACCCATTTTCCATTGACCTGCCTCAAGGTTTAGCGCGGACGTGTCAAGAGCTGAAGCTTTGGACTCACAGCTACAACGGCATCCCCATCCTTGTACCTGGGGGCCATGATGGCGCAGAACCGCGAAATCGACCAGTAACACTACAAATGTAGAAAAATGAAAAGGAAATAAAAGAGCGTCAAGAAGATTTCAAAAGAGCTGAAAGAAAGGGAAGAATACTAAGAAGCGTACAGTTCACCCCCTGAGACAATGTGGAACGGGAGATTGTTCAATTGATCCTCGGAAGACGCGGGCTTCAACAACGCTAGTCCCAAAACAGCCAAGCGCAAATAGGCTCGATCGTCGGGGCTTGCGGTGCGGGATGCCGACAACTTTTTATGTCTAGAGAAGAAAAAGATCGTTGCATACACTGAAATTTCCGACTCCATTCCCAGATCCAGCAATCATGTCCAGTGCGACAGATAAGGCGCGCTTCTACCTCGAGCAGTCGGTGCCCGAGCTCAAGGAATTTGAGAGAAAGAAGATTTTCAGCAAGGTAGCCAACCGAATGCCCTTCTTCGGCCAGCAATGGACAGCTCTAGCTCACAATACGTTTCTCACATTGCAGGATGAAATCAGCTCAATCATAAAGAAAAGATCCGATTTCGAACACAAGCTCAACGCACGCGGCGCTCAACCAGCGGACTTCGTACGATATGCGCAATACGAAATGAACCTTGACCTTCTAAGGCGCAGACGGGTGAAGAGACTGGGTATTAGATCCGCTGGGTTTACGGGCCAGAGACGGATCTTCTTCATTCTGGATCGAGCGACTCGCAAGTTCCACGGTGATATCAATCTATGGGTTCAATATATCGAATACGCCAGACAGCAGAAAGCGCACAAGAAATTGTCGCAAATATTCACCGACGCTCTTCGCCTCCATCCTACAAATCCGGACTTGTGGATCTACGCCGCTAAATACGCTCTTGAGGATCATGCAGATATGACGCTGGCGAGAAGCTACATGCAGCGCGGTCTCAGATTCTGCAAGAGCTCGAGGAAAGTCTGGATCGACTATGCGAAACTCGAATTGATTTATATAGCGAAGCTTGTTGCCCGACAGCGGATATTGGGGCTCGACAAAACAATCGAACCGGCGAAACCTACATCAGACGCCGCATTCGAAGACCCCGACGCTGATATGATTGCACTTCCACAGATCACAGGCGAAGACATTAATCCAAGCGGGATGAAAGATGACGAAGTCGACGAGGTCGCGCTGCAGAACCTTGGTTCTACCCCTGCCCTGAGTGGTGCGATTCCGCTTGCTATCTTTGACAATGCCATGAAGAATTTCGACAACGACGACCGATTTGGCCACCAATTTTATGACATGGTCCTCGAGTTTGACGGCATACCATGCCTGCGAAAGATCCTTGCACATATCGTTGAGGCAATGATGGCTGCCAAACCCAACAGCCATCATACACAAATTTGCTACATTAAGTACCCAACCGCGGGTGTACTGATTACCTCCCCCGAATTCCCGCGGGCCCTGAGCGCATCTCTCGCGCGTCTAAAGGAGCACAAGAACAACTCGAAACTTGCGCAAGAAGTCATAGACTGGCTGCAGCCGCTCGAAAAGACGGAAGGTCTGGATCCTTCTTTGCAGAAGGTCCTGGCTGCCACGGTTCGAAATGCCCAGCGCACTCTTCGGACAGAGTGATAGCATGAACGTTTGCATTCACGGAGCAGTGGGATTGGATCAAAAAAGGCGTTCATTGGAATTTTCATCAGGAAAAGTTATTCGGCTTTTGAGACATATATCAGTCGTCGTACTTACTACCCCTCCGGCTGCTTTTCTTGTTGCTGCGCAATTTTTTCATCTTAATCCGAGCTTCGTTCTCCTCTTTTTGCCTGTAATAAATGCGTCAGATCCCAAGATGTTGCAGCAAGACTGTACAAATGAACATACAATTTTTGCACGCGTTTTTTCTGCTCTTCAGATGTTTCTCCAGGAATTGCAGCTTTTGCGGCGCTTTCTAGAAGCTGGTACAATTTCTCATAACATGACTCCACATTGGTCGCTTGCTTCCGCGATTCATCCGATTGTATAACAAGACTCTGCGATCGTTCTGCAGCGTAGCGTGACGACCGCAAGTGTGGATGAATGATCCGTGGCACGAGAGGGAGGAGAGACTCGAGTGAGACCTTGAGCGTTGCCTTCGAGTTCACTCTGTCCGCGAAGCACATTAGCAGCAGAGTAGAGATCGAATGCGCAATATCAGGACGAACTTATTGACATTTTGCCCTCCGGGGCCACTTGATCGACTAAATGAGAGCTCACAGATGTGTCGTGGAATAGTTTTCGGGTTGAGCTGTGCTGACCACTCCCTAGCTGTGCGCAGTTCCTCGTCCGATTCTTCTGCGTTGACCGCCGCTGCGCTGCGTCTGGACGCAAAAGTTCTAATTGTATGCTTGTCCTTGCCAGCAGATATAGGCAGATGTTTGATGAAACTGAGAAAACGACGTTGCATTGACAGTGCAATCACGATCACCTCGAAAGGCGCCTTTGGTATGCAATAATGTTCGTTCAAGGTTCACAATTCAAACACCGCGGGATAATACACACCCGGATCCTCGGTAGCGGCTCAAAGTCTTCAGGTTTCACAGTAGTTAATCAGTATGGATTCTATAGAGGCGTATCATTATTGTAGGCGGTCTGGTCTGGCCTAGGATTGTGCTGTGCGCAACTGGTTCCAGGCGCTCTTGGCTGGCGCTAGAACCTCCTCCGTAGGGACTAAAGTTTAAAGATGGAAGAAAAAGAGATCTGGGCCCGGCCCCGGAGGGTCCAACTTGCTCCTGTCATGATACTTATTATATTCGGTGCTGCTGTGCGTGTCGCTCGCCTTTTTGACAGTAGCCGTATCTCTGCAGCTCTCCCAGACAAAGCAGGATCTTACCCTTCCCCTCAGCGCTTCCTCATCCTCGGGTTTCATTCCCTAGACCCTTCCCTCTTCAACCTTGCTCTCCTGCCTTCTTCCACAGTGCCACTTGGATGCTCATTATCGACTCTCCAAATCCTTTCTCCGTACCGCTCCAACGCTCCGAGTTGTCGCAAGATAGCCCCACTTGAGCTCTTCTGATCACAAAGATCCCCGTTTCCAGAGCGTTTTCGTATGCGTCGGTTGTAGATGAATCTTTCCCTTCTGTTCCGTCTACATGACGCCCAGTCCTCCAGATGAAGCCATCCACTTTCGCGGAAAGACTCTGACCCCGGAAAGCCCGCGTCCGCAGCGCGCAGCGGAACCAGCCAATATACCGGTGCTTCAAAATCAAATGGACCCTGTCTTCAACGATACGGCTACTTACGAGAGGTCGGAGTCTGTCCAAGAAGATTTACAACCACAAGATGAACCAGTATTGGAGAGAGCGTATGGAGTGTCAGGGAATGCTGGTGATAACTTGGGTTATGGCCATGGTCTGGATACAGGTAGCTTCCACTCTGTCTCTTCACAGATGGATGGATCGATGAACAAGAATGATACAATTCTTTCTGCTGCCACAATGAAGTCTTTTCTATCGAGCCAATCTTCACCCACCGCCACTGAGATCCCGTCCAGCTGTGACGCAGCAAACCTATATCTAACGGCTTGTCCATCAGATTCCGCTGCCCTCTTAACACAAGCCATTGCCGGAAGTACCTTCCAAGCTCCTCCACTTACCCTCACCTCTCCCTTTCCACTGCCTCAGCGCATCCCCGAGGCGAGCGAAGATAAGACCGCAGGAGCTGAATCTGCGACGCATGACCGCCTAGAAGACCAGAAAGCAGAACATGGCACCGCAAAACAGGGCGGGGAGGGCGTTAACTTCCAAAATCTCCTCGATAACCTCTCCTCATCTTCTATACCCGCGGTCACTGAGACTGTCTCCTCTGCCACGGAAGACTTAACTGCCCCTCAAGCAACTACCGATAAGTCCCTCCAAACTCCCCTTGGTCTACCCCCTCGGCCTCCCGCCCAAGAAAACCCCTCTATACATCCCAACTATACCCCTAGCGATGATGTTCCTGCCTACCATCCGCTTCCCCCTCACGCCTCCAACGCACCCGCGTCGTATCCAACCCAGCAGAGTAGTTACCATGCAAACTTGGGGCTACCCCCTATGGCTGCTGCCGGAGCTCCTGGCACCTCTTCCGGTGCCAGTGCTCTTCCTCCTCCACCGGTAGCCAGCTTCCAACAATCCTCAGGCCCTACCGTGGAATCCCAAGAGCCCTCTACTCAGGTGGATTATAAAGATGGACGCTTTGACAGGCAGATTGGACGACAGTCGAAAGCGGGGGATGATGATGCTCCATGGGGCCCTGAAGTACAGAAGAAGTACGATGAATTCCTTCATGGCGAAAGGGTCTATGTAACAGAAGGCCTCTGGGACCGTTTCCCGCCTGGGTCCAGACTATTTGTTGGTTGGTATATCTTCTTTGGCCGTCATTAAGCAGTTAACTGACTGCCTTCGCAAATCGCAGGTAATCTACCGACAGAGAGAGTGACCAAGCGAGACCTATTCAATATTTTTCACAAGTTTGGCAAATTAGCTCAAATATCTATTAAACAAGCTTACGGCTTTATTCAGTTCCTTGATGCCACGGCTTGCTACCAGGCTCTCCAAGCTGAGCAAGGAGCGGTGGTGCGGGGACGGAAGATACGCAAGTCTCTCTATGCATGGTCAGCTTCAGCACCACAATAATCTGACAATTACTAGATCTAGAAATTTCGAAGCCACAACGAAGCACGAGACAAGACCCAACCCTTGAGGATTCCCCAAGAGCCGCCCACCCGAGGCGTTCAAGGTCGCCAGAATATGGCCGCGGTGGGCCAAGCTCTCGTGGTCCGCGAGCTCAAGGCGACCGTTATAACCGACCCCATGAGTCAGGCAGAGTGCCGTTCAGCGATTTTCGGGACGAACATGCCCACCGCAGACGTGATGACTATCGCCCTCCCCGATCGCCATCACCGAGAGGATTTCGCGGTAGGGATGACTTCAGAAGCAGGGACAGGTCCCCAGGCAGATACGATCGACGGGATCGAAGACGCTCTCGGTCACCATATGGACGGGATCGACGGTTTCGTAGTCCCAGCCCAAGAGCACGTGGCGGGCATAATGACGACTCGGACTTGCCGATGCCAAGGCGTGCTCCTAGAGACGTCCCGGATGTGCAGATTCTCGTCCTCGAGGAGGTTGACAGGTAAGTATCCTTGACTAGGCTCTGATACAGTCCATTCCCATCTAATGGGACCTAGGAACTTTATCTTCCACGTTGAGAATGCATTCAGAAATCGCGGCCTCCGGGTGGACACTTTGATTCTCGGCCCGCGGATCTCTCTGTCTGCCGCTGTTCATCGCCAAATGATCGAGGGGGTTCTTGCTGTCGTTAAGCTTTCGCGCTCCCATCAATATTCAGGCAAATTCCCGTTGCAGTTATTCGACCGGACTGCCGGTCCGGACAACGTTCGTTCTACTGGTGAGTTCTCGGTGTGTCTGTTGTTGCCAAAGTATCCACTGACATTGAGTCGAAGACTATCCGGACGTCGACGTTAATATCGCCGCGGAGCTGGTATTCCATGCTCTGTGTGCGCAACGTGGTGGCGCTCGCGTTCCATATCCTCCCAACCCAGCGTTCAGCGTCCCGCAGATAGCCCCGGCACAGGCTCTTCCGCAGCCTGCGTTAGCCACACTCTCCCAGCCCCCTAATATCGCAAATTTGATCACCTCTCTGGATGGACCGACTCTCCAATCGTTGCTGGGTGCACTTCAGCAACGACCAAATCCTGTTCAGATGGCGCAGCAACCCATTACTGCTGCCAACACAGCCCATGGCTTGGATCTTGCAAGTCTTCTGAACAACGTGACCCGTCAACCCAATCCAGTCCCTTCGGTTCAGACCAACCCGCAGCTAACTGTTCACCCGCAAACCTTCCCTCTGCAGGTCTCAAACCCTCCGGTTGTCCCTGATCCCAATCTCATTTCACTGCTCACAAAGGGCCTGGGAGGACAGCAGCCGCAGGGTCAGGCTGCCGTTGATCCCAATGTCCAGAACCTCATGAATCAGTTGACGCAATGGAAGAAATGATCCTAATGACCTGTCCTTCAGTTGCTTGGATCCTGGCGTTAAAATTTTTGAGGCTGGAATATGCGGTGATTGACGATGATCTCACGTTTTTTCACTTCTTTCCCCATACCAATGATGCAACAACTGGTGTATCTGGAATCAACTGGATTTTCTAAGCATTGCTGGACGGTGATGGACTTTACTCATGTGTGACAAGGTTTCATAATAGATTGACTGAGTCCTTTCAGCTATAAATGTACAGGAGGATCGAACTTCCATGTAGCAGATTCAGGTCCGCGAGGAAGACTGGAAATATAATGATAATTCTAATCAAAGCCAGAGAAAGTGTGACCGCACTGTTCAATCTTCTGCAAACATACCATGTAGAGATTCCGTGCATGTCCAAGTGGAGCTGGCCATTAATCAGTCTTTAACATTCAATAGATCCATCATCAGTTGTTGCATATAGTACAATATCTGCACAGCGCCTCTGGGGTGAGGCAGCCATGTCCTTCATGTGTCTCATGGTATACAACGTCCACCTCCTCTTTCACCTCGGTGTCCAGCCTTGCGCCTTCAACTCTGCAACCTTCTGCGAATCCTCCTGCTTTATCCGCTCGATTGTCTTATCTCGATTGTATTCCATGACTCGCTTTTCTTTGAAGTATTTCACCTAAAAGTGGTAATGTGGGAATCAGTATAGCTGCATTGACGCGGATATTGAAGTAGAATCTCTCGTGCACATGGATCCAACTCACCCAAGTCCGTGAACATGCCGACTCGAACTCTGCAATTTCCTTCCCGCACTTCCGCCGAGCTTCGCTATCGTTCTTGATGGCGTCTAGGATATTATTCTTGTCTAAGCAGCTGAAAAATAGGTCACGACCTTCATAGCACCGCTCCCGGGAGGATCGATCAGGCGCAATGCGGCCGCCGTCGGCGGTGGTGGTTTTAGATTCGCTGGACGATGACCAGGGTAGCCAGCCCATTTTGCGAAGGTCTTTCGGAGATGGAGAATGGATCTCTTGGAGGGTGGAAGAACGTGGGCGTAGAATCGAAGTGACTGTTTGGGAACAGCGCGTTTTGTACTGATGCAATCAATATTTCAACGTTCGTTCTTATCGGTTGAAGTTTTGAAGCTCTTCTGTACGGAATATCCTCCTGGCAGCTCGGGTCAACGCGGTGTGGCGCTAAGCGCTAAGCTTGCCTAGGCAGCCCATGACACTCGGTACGTCCGCTCTCCGCTACTGTACACTATGATGGTTCTTGTGTTGACGACCTGTCTTCGTCCAGTCAACATTCGAAACGAAACGAAAATTGTACGCCCAAGTGCAGCATTCTCAAGTATGATCATTACAAGGACTAATATGCCCTAGTCTTGGCTACTTGATACTCCAACAGTCCGTTCTATCTATTTCTCAACGGCTACCTTCGTCCGAGCACCTACAGCTGATGCTGTCCACCCGTTTATCACCGCTTTGCAAGGTCCTGAACAACTCTTATATCCGCCGCTCACGGATCGCTTTCCTTTGCAATAATTAGTTCATGCCCCCACGCCGACGTCCTCCAGCGGGGGCTCGAACAGACCTGCCACCGCTGAAAATCATCCGGAAGATCATCCTGCTCCAGCTTGCATACTATGCTTCCGGTACGGCGTTGATTTTATTCACGACTCTTGTCTACGGAACACCATTTTCCTTGGATTTGATCCTCAGCTGGAATGCTCTGAGAGGCGATACCACCATCGGGTGGATGTTAAGCTTGGTGTGGATGTTGAATAGCATGCTATGGTGAGTTTTGGCTCCGTTGCTTCGTCCAACTCTCGCAATTTTCCTCTTCTGATGCCCTTGGAACTTGGCAGTGTGATATACCTTCTCGTCCTCGTCTCGCGCTCCAAGCTCATCCCGGATTTCGCTCTGACTATCCACTTCCTACACCTCGTCGCGACATGTCTATATAGCCACTCCATTCCTACGAACTGGCTCTGGTGGGGCCTTCAGTGCACCAGCGCAGTGCTGATGACCTTTGGAGGTGTCTGGGCTTGTCAATGGCGGGAGCTCAGACCGATCAGTTTCGGTGGAACCGGAAGCACAAGTCAACACTCGTCCCAACCGCAGGGGGAGGGTGCCAGTGAAGCCGAGGGCAGTCAGCAATTCCTGAACTTCTCCCGCGGCCGTGGTCGAGGGCGTAATCTCCGCGATGGAGGCGGCGAATATGAAATGGTTCAAATGAAAGAAATGGGCGCCGATGCGGTATGAAAACCGTACGGACCTCCCTTTTTCTTCTTTCGTTCCATGTTATGCATTTCCTAATCGCGCTGCGACACGAATACTCTTACCACATTATAGCGGGTACTTCGAATCGGTTTTCTTCCTGTATACCCATTATTTTGGCATCACTCTGGGTGGCGTTTTTGGTTCAAAGCTTCCAGCTCTATGGAAGCGGGTAATAGACGTCTGGATTTGGATTCTTATATACGTACATACATATTGGATACTGGGGCTTGGAATATCAAGGTATCATATTTAATTTCACTCATTCTGTCTGAATTGGAGCAATTTGGATATTCTACAATCATGGACGGCAGAAAAGCTTCTTCAACGGAGCAGATCTGCTGCCAAAAAACAACAGCAATAATGTGTCAATGCCAAAATCATTTGCCGTATTGACAGTCCCCCAGCGACGGACGAAAGTGAAGTCGAAGAAGAAAAGGTTAAGGAGCCCTCCAAGTCACCAAAGCAAACGAAACCTATGGCGTCACTGAGTTACCCAGCAATCTTCCAATCTCTTCAGCGATCGCCAAGGTCCGCTCCTCACTCAATCTCCTGCCGATAACCTGGACAGCGACAGGAGCGCCATGATAAGCTTCAGGGTCATACTCTGCCTGCACCTTTGCATCCATCTCATTCAATGGCTGATATGCTTCCTTCTTCGCATCGATTGACTTGTCTGCGAACGTCACCGGAACCACTACACTGGTGAAGTCGAGCAGATTGATTGCAGACGCATAACCGTAGTAACGGAATTGGTTGTGTCGAATGGCAGCTGTCGGTGTGATAGGCGCCACGATAGCGTCAAGCTCCTTACCCGTTTGCTCCTCAAACTGGCGCCATTTCTCCAGGTACTCGCATTGATAGTTCCATTTCTTCAGATGAACGTCCCAGAGCTCGTTCATGTCGATCTTCTTAATATCCGGGTTAAGGAGATCCTTGATATTTGGGATCGCAGGCTCTCCAGATGCGTTGATGTCGCTAAGAACGTCCTGAGACATGTGTCAGCGGGGTTCCCTTGGTTTATATAACTATGGGAATGCTAACCGTGGAGCCGTCCGCAGCATAGATTCCATTGATCAGATCTACGGCAAAGTCGTGCTTATATGGAGTCCAAGGAACGACATTGTGGCCGTTCTTCTTCAACACAGACACAACAAGATCGACACCCCGAAGGATGGGCGGATGAGGAAGAACCTATGAGTTCAGTCAACGAATCTCGCATACCATGAAATGTACAGCCATTACTCACGACGCCATCACAGTTGAAGAAGCCCAGGGTCAGCCCGCCGGACTGAATCTTCGTCTTGATCACTTCTTCTTCATGCGGCCTCCACGGCATTGGAATGACTTTCGAATCATACTTCCATGGCTCCTCACTCAACACAGATGTCAGGAACAATCTCAAGTCTGGGCCGAACCTGTTAGCTCAATCTCTGATGGAGATCAATCTGAATTGTGGCCTAATTGCTACAACTGACCTGGAGCGGAATGCGCAATTGGCCCAACAACACTATGGACAGTCTCCTGGCCCTCCATACTATTCGCCATCTTGGCGTATGGCATACGGCCATGGCTGGGACGAATACCATAAAGGAAGTTGAAGGCTGAGGGAACTCGGATGGAGCCACCTTTCGCGTTAGGATTACAACGTTAGCCAACAAGCGGCAATGCGAAAAAGAAAAAGAGACCAAATCAAAATAGGCACTCACCAATATCAGTTCCGACGCCGATAATGCCTCCGCGAATACCGACCATAGCACCTTCGCCTCCCGAACTACCACCGCATGACCAGTTCTTGTTGCGCGGGTTGACAGTGCGGCCGATGATGTTGTTGACAGTTTCACAAACCATCAAGGTTTGAGGGACGCTGGTCTTGACATAGAAGACGGCGCCAGCCTTCCGCAGGAGGGCTGTAAGGACCGAGTCCTGAGTATCATACTTTCCCAGCCAGGCCACATATCCCATGGAAGTTTCAAGACCCTAAAAGGCCCTGATGTTAGACTTTGCATACACCTCCGCGAGACAGAAAACTCAACCGTACCTTGATTCTCAATTGGTCTTTCAGCGAGATAGGCAAGCCATGCAAAGGTCCCACGGGCTTCTTATGCTGTTCGAAATATGCATCGAGCTCCTTGGCTTGCGCCAGGGCTGTTTCGGGGAAGAACTCAAGAGCACAATTCACCTATCTTGCAGTTCAGTATCGCTTGGCAGATAAGATGGCAGGTTCGCGTACATACCAACTGATGCGCCAAAGCAGCTCTCTTGCAAAACGCCAGCGTTACATCAACAGATTTCAATTCCCCCTTGGCAAGCTGCGCGACCAGATCAGTTGCCGTAGATTTGGTGATTTCCAGTTCCTTTGCGGACAGAATGCCAGATTTCTCCGGGTAATCAAACACCGAGTCCTCCGTGGGAAGAGACTGGATCTTCCATTCGGCCGGAATCGACTTGTCGATGCGGGCTCTCTTATCCGCAGCGCGTTGTTCCCAGCTTGAAGCCATTGTGGTTGTTCTTTGGGTTCTCAGTAGTACTTGGTTCAGAGTGATCAGAATAGCAGGGGAACCACACGAGGTACATAAATGGGCAGAACAAGAGAAGAGAAACTCCGAGGAGAGGCAGAGGTTATCTATTTCGCCCTTCTACTGACGTACATTGATACGATACGATTACAAAAGCCGGAAGAGGTCTGATCGATAAGAGAAAGACCTTCCTAGCTAGGCATGACAGTTTTGGTGTACCCTCATGGATGGCAGATACGATGATGATGATCATGCAGCCACTATCGTTAATTTGTCAGAGGTCTTAGCATGGCCAAAAAAAACCAACATTCATCGCGATACAGGCGATAGGCCCAGGTCCACCTTCGTTATATGGTATCGCATCTGTTGGCGCGCCACACCACGCCGCTGAACAAGTACTCCTGCATCAGCTGTCTTTTACTGCTGTGTTAATACTACCGCTGCGGGAGCAGGACTAATTGAACTGGTTGCGCACAGCCTTCAATTTGGAGCAGGACTACGGAGTATAGGTAGGTACTACTGTACGGTATCTCCAAGAACTCTTATCTTGGCCATTGCCAACCGTACCATAACATAACCCCACCTAGGTAGGTATGCTCCCTTGGACAGTGACAGCTTGAACCATTACCTGATTGTATCAGAGTAGCATGTCAAGAAAAGTAGGTCTCTCGTCGAATTGTCTAGTATCAGACAATTCCGTGTAATTCAGAGGATGCCCCTCATAGGCCTTCTTCCCCCGCACTCCAAGTAGATCCAAGATACCGAATGCGGACACGAGCCCAACTCATCATCATCATTGTCAATTGGACACCGACGAAATCAGGCAAATGATCTTCTTGCTGCGATTTCCTTTGCCCCGAAGAGCTTCATCGTCTCTCGAACCAGCCAAATGTCAGTCGGGTTGCGCCCCAAGTAATGATCAACGAATCCGGACCAAGGGACTGCTTGATCTATGCGGGGGTTGATTTCGAAGTCGAGCCATTCGGCCGACAGCAGGTTTGCCTCGATACAGTATGATGGAGAGGCAAGAGGAGGACGGCTCTTGCTCGGCATTTGTCTCGCTGGCCTGACTGACTTTTTCTCATGTCACCCCTCCCGTATCGCTCGTATGTGCTAGATTGATTGCAGTCTGATCCGATAAGCATATCATATCTTTCACGCGATAAGCCCGACACGGAGGGCAGGTCCTTCCTCCGACAGGCGTCTCCCAAAATATGTGTGTGCATTTCCCATCATGACAGTCAGGCATCACATATGTACAGAGCAATGTACCATTGTTATCCAGACTCGCGCCTGAAAGCCATTGTATTAAATCGGATTAGGTAGATTAATCATATGTCTATAGGTACGCGAACATGATATGTATAGTATGAAACATCCCGCAAGGCGTTCTTTGCATCCAATCCAGCAAACGGTATACAGAGAAATCGCACCATCAACCTGGGGATTGACAGGCCAACGAAAAGTATGCCGTCTCTTACCGGTGGCCTCTTCTTCTACTATCTCCTTGCCCAAACCCACTCGGAACCTTGATCATCCCATTCCCTCCAGCACCAATTCCACCGACGGACCCAGCACCGCTGCTCCCTCCACCGCCTTTCTTGGGTTGCGTTAACAATGACCACACCTCGGCCATGCCGGCTCGACGAGCAGGCAGCATGCTGTATTGCATGCTGTACAGGTTGCGGCGGTGGATAGGGGGAACGAATCGACCGGTCACGAGACAGAATATAACGCGCGGGGAAAGATAGTGTTTTCGCAGTCGGTGGCCCAGCTGGAAATATTGATCAAACATTGCGCGAAGAGAGAGTGGAATTGACTACATTGTGTTAGTTAACAAAGATGTCCAGTCAGACGAGGATGGGTAGTGTGCCATAGAGTTGGAAGATCTGATCGATCACGCAAACTGCTGCATCGCACGTACCTCAAGGTGGATGTAGGACACAGTGGCAGGAGAGTCGGAACTTGAGGACTTGTCGATTTCTTCTCGAAGCTCGAATCGAATGCCACCGGGCAACCGTCGCGAGTCTTTGACACGCAACATCAGCGCAAACAGCGGGAAATGGTTCAAGAAAGCCAGGCATGTATCGAAGCTCGCCTTCAAAGAGATAATCAACATTCGCGCCGACGCGAAGGTCAGATAGAAAACGATGACGGTGGGAAGGAGAAAGAAGAGGACCGTGAACAAGATAGTGCCCAGGAGAAGTTGATCGAGATCGTAATCGCAGGAGTCTATTCGATTGCGTAGCACATTCCGCTTTTTACCACGGAACAGGTGGAACAGAGATATTATAATGGTGAGCTGCCAGTTGAATATCCGCGCTGATGCGATATAAAATGAGTAGATGTGAACGGTGAGGATGGATAGAAGGTCGGAGAATAGAGCGATGGGCATGCTCGCTCCGGCGAAGCTGGAACATCCAACGATGTATATGACATGGGGAAGATATGGCTCGAGATTTGCAATGCAGGCTAGTTCGGAGTTAGAACATGAGAAACGAAGCTCACGACAGGACATTCCATACCTGCCCAATTTTCGATGACCCAAAGGAACAGGTCACCAAGAAACGCTGCAAGCTCATTGTTGAGCTTTAAGCCAGCCGGCCAATCCATAAGCCAAGAAATCGTCCGTTGCAACCCCTCTACCGTCCAACCGGTGAGGACAGAATTGATCTGGTACGCCACCCAATTTGCATTGTCTATGATGTACGAACCCAGCGCGATACCGATGATCACGTCGTTCGCGACAAGCCACAGACTGTTGTAGAACCGGATATAGTCAGGATGGCTGGTGGTGACACTTTCCCAGTTGTCTTTTCTCTGCCGCAGTTTGACATATTGAATTGGCCAATAGCAGAATTGTTGAAGGCGAATATCAACCTGCTGAGCGGTCGCAGAGATGTCTTTCAATGCCGCTGCGTCAGGACGCGCTCGCCATTCAAGAATCTGTAAGACAACCTCAGCGATCGCACGATGGCACACAAGCCCGATGACGAAAACCCTCGTGATGACGGGCCAGATCCATTGCCAAAAAACATAAGAAACACCAAGTACGAAAAGGTCCCACAGGGTCGTTGCAGATTCGACAACCCTTTCCGAAACGCTCATGCTTCGTTTCACACGAGTTCCGATCAACCGACTATTCTTTTCCATGAGTTTGCCCATCTCATAGGCACAATTCACCTGATTTATGATGAGCGGCAGCGCTTGCTCTTTCTGCGAGGGCATATGTCTGATCACCGTGTGAAGCTTGAGCTTCTCAACCAGCTTCCGAGACCTGGCTTTCTCTCTTTCTTCCTCTGTATCAATTTTGTCTAAGACCGCACCGCCTCTTCCTGCAGTCCCCTGCTTATCGCCCAAAGCGAGAGATATCGGCTTCAGCGACATGTACTCCATTCTTGTCGGATGGGGTCGATGAAACATGATGACCTGAACCGAAATATTCACCTCCGGTGGGCAAAATATCCGGGGAACCTTGGACGCTGGGCTCGTTGTCACGTATAGGTGGGATGGATTGAACGTTGTTGGTGACTCTTTCGGATTCGTCGAGCCCAGAACATGCATCGCAGACCTTCCGCAGAGTGTAAAGATGCGCGTGATAGGGTGCGGGCTGTTTCTAAATAGAATGCCCGCACGGAGGGCATTGTCAACATTCCGAGGCTGTAATCCACCAAAGACAAGCAGACGTCAGCACGATCGGCTCCTAATCTAGCGCTCGCGAGATCTTGGATCGGAGCATCGAACCCACCTCCACATCCTCCAAGACTGTGAGCACGAACAAGTCGAGTTCTGAGTTGCGCCAACCGACAATCACCCCGGGCGAAGAGGAGCGCGGGAGGTCGTACGGCCAGAAAATCCGCAACAACCCATCGCTCATAAGCATGTTGTCATCCTTCACTCTTGCTCAGAAGGAGCCTCGACGGCGTAATTGTTCGCGCGCAGATATGCCGTGGCTCACTGAGCGGGGATGCTACACCGTATCAATATCAGCAATCAGTGATTGGGTCCGTCGCGATCTTGGTAGTCTCCTGATGCAGACTCTCAGGTCGCTTACCAGTTCAGCCTCTCTCGCTGCGAGGTGATTGATCGGGAGGACAAGGAGGAAAAAGAAGACCGACAAAAGCAAGAAACCTTTGGCCGTTCGAGTCTGCGGAGATGGGAGCTCGAAAGTTAATGAAAGCGATGCGCATTAGAACGCGAGGGAGCGGGGAGCAATATGGGTGTGCCTCTAAGCAGACGAATACGTACAACAACACCGTGATCCCATGCAAAAATGGCCAATTCGTACAGGCGGGTAACAAGGTCCCACCTCGCGGTGATGTAACCCGCAACAAAGATACCAAGTGTGAGAATGGAAAATGGGTGCATGAATTAAAGCCGTTCAGCGATCCGCTGTCATCTCGAGCGCATAGTTGGGGCTCAGACGAGAAGAGCTTTGGAGAAGCGAAAGAATGGTGCTTTTCAGGCCGCACTTTAGGTGATCGAGCAGAAAGAACGCTTGCTGTATAGTAACTTCCAGTAGTAGCTGAAAGGAAAGAAACAATATCTGCGACTGCAACGTTAAGGAGATCCGAACAAGATGGCGGCAAACGCCATGGATACGGTTAGAATTACGGAGTAGGGGAGGTGTCTAGACCTACCAAGGCAGACTCTCTCAACACGTGATCACTATGAATGGTATACGTCGAACGAAACACATATCTCGAGAATGAATTCGCCATCGAAGTGGAAGACAGTTTTAAACAGTAGAACACAATGAAAGATTACTCAATGCCTCTCGATAATGTCACATACAATGCCCCGAACAGAATGACCATGTCGAACCCTTTCAACGCCCAGCTAAATTGACCCATACAGGCCCAACGTCCTGACCAAATCGTTCTTTATACTACAGAGCCTTAATCCCTTGAAACACTTTGTTTGCTTGCAGTTTCTCATCAGCCATGACGAGGTCCCGCATAACCTGCCGTTTCTCCTCGACAGTAAGGTTCTTGCCCGGGGCCTCAATTTCTGCCTTCCATTTCAAGAGCATTGCTTTGAGCAAGGCGCTGCCTTCCTCGACTTCCTCTTGAGAGTACCCATCTAAAGACAATGCGGGCTGTTGATCCTGCTGCTCTGCAGTCGAAGACGTGAAATCCTCGAGCTCTTCGGCTTTCTGACGGGCCATATTCACCACTTTTTCTGGAAAGCGCACCAATTCGGCGACATGGATACCGAATGACTGATCGCAGATGCCAGGCTCCACGCGGTAGAGGAGCGTTACTTGGCGCTTTTTCGATTTCGTATCCTCCGTTTCGCCAGCTTCCGTGCCATCGCCAATGAATGCAACGACATGTAGATTCTTCACGGACTTGGGATACCGATCGGCGAGCGCAGTCAGCTCGTGAAAGTGTGTGGCAAAGAGGCCGAAACACCGAATCTCAGTTACGATATGCTCGGAGATGGCCCAGGCGAGACCAAAGCCATCGTAAGTACTAGTTCCGCGGCCGAGCTCGTCAATGATGATGAGGGACTCGGATGTAGCAGACTTGAGGATATTGGCGGTTTCCAGCATTTCAGCCATGAAGGTAGAAACACCTTTCAGCTGCGAGTCGCTTGCACCTACACGGGCAAGTATACAGTCAAAAATTGTCAGTTCCGCTTCTGAGCAGGGTACGAAACAACCCGTCTGGGCCATGAGCGCGATGACGCCAATCTGTCGGATATAGGTCGACTTGCCGCCCATGTTGGGGCCAGTGACGATGAGGAAAGACGACTCGTCTCGTATCAGAGAGACGTCATTAGTGATGAAGGAAATGTCGTCCTGCATTTCCATACAGGGATGCCGGGCTTCTTTGAGGATAGTATTTCCTGTTCCACGGGGATGCATTTTCGGACGAACATACGCGGTTGGTGCATGCACCGCTGCATGCGCAAAACTCACAATGACATCGAGATGCGCCAACACACCGGCGAGCTGTTCGAGGACAGGACAATACGAGGCTGCGACGTTGACAACCTCATTGACCAAGCCTGTTTGTGTCCGGTTATAATTGGATGAGAGCTGGTCATGCTCCCGGCGAAGTGACTGCATGGTAGACGTGGTAAAGTACACTCCGTTCTTCTGGGTTGAACACTCTTGATATTCTCGTTTGTTGCGAATGCAACCGGCCTCAGTGCGAGTCAATCTAAAACACCAACCGTGGACGCGGTGGTTCTCGAGAAAAAGCTTCTTGTCCATGTCTTGATTAAGGTCCCGGGCGACTCTCCGATGCTCGACATCCATATCGTATCTCAGCTTGTCCAGCTTCTTTCTAATAATCCGCAGGCTGTCATCAAATTCAGGTTTGATGATAAATTCATGGTTCTCCAAAGCGTCGAGATCAACTGTAGTCTCGACCATCTCTTCCAACTTGGCAAGACTATCAGAGTGCTGCCGAAGTTTTGCTGTATACTCTGACTCCAGAGGCGTCTGATATTGCTCGTCCATTACATTCTCAAGAGTGCTGATGAAGCCCGGCAAGCGAATTGCAACCTGGTAAACCCTGACAACATCCTCTAGATTTGCCTGTTTGCGTTGAAAGCGTTTGGCCAATCTGTACAGATCAGGTATCGAGCGTAGATGTTCTTCTTGCATAGTCTGCCTCAATTCCGTATTCATGACAAAGGCTTCAACAAGTTGCTGCCTTTTCTCGATCTCGGTAAGGTCCATGAGTGGTTGCTTCAACCACTGCGCGAGCAGTCGGCTACCCACTGGTGTCTTACAGTGATTCAAGAGACCGAACAAGCTCATGCTCTTTGATCCGTCCCGCGGACCTGGCATCAGATTGAGGGCTCTAAGTGCCGATGCGTCCAGTTTCATGTACTGTGATAGATCATGTTGATATAGTCGGTACTGACCGAAATTCGTAGGATCCGACATGGCTCCCAGGTATTTGATAAGAGCGGATGCAGAGCCCATTGCCAGTTTCAACTCCGTCTGCGGTAGTGTCCCCGCTGATCTCTCGTCTCTCAGTAGCCGCGTCATATCTTGTTCGATATCCTTGACTCCAAAGTCGGCTACAGGCCGCTCCGAAATAGCGATACCACAACTATCGGCGATAGCCCTCAATTTGCCAAGCTCAACATCCTTTCTCGAGGTATCTGCTTGAATCAAGCACTCCTTCACACCAAGCTGAATGACAAGCGACTCAAAGTTCGAGTAAACGTCATTATCCAGGAACTCGCTCACGCCGAGCTCTCTGACACTGGCATCGGCGAAGCAAACTCCTACACTTCTCGCCTCCGCTGCTCTGGCACTAACCTTCACGGCCAGAATGATGGGAGCCGAGTCCATCGTCAACCCACCGACACTACCAAGCTCTTCCTCCACATCTTGCAGATTACCGGGACTGGCCTGCTTGGCGAGCTTCCACTGGCCTTTGCCACTTCCAACCGAGGCCCAAATCTCAATGCGTTTGTTCAGTCGGAATAAGGCTTCGCGGAGAAAATTCCGAAACACGGTTATGCTCATGGTGACCGATGGAAGGCCGCCCGTCTCACTGCGACCCAGGTTTCGAAGCACCGAGGTGGTTTTGTAGACTGTGCGCGCAATGAACTCAGCATCTGCAGCGTGGGCCGAGTACCAGTCGCCGCGATCAAAGACCCGAATAGTGTCATTGTTGTCGCTCGTGGGAAGTGAACGGAAGAAGCGTATGAAACCGACTTCGTCGTCGACCTATGAACTAGACGTTAGCTTCTTCAAGAAAAAAAAGGAGAAGGTTGCTTATTTTGTCGGAATCACCTTAAGATCTGGCCGAGAAGACATTCTGCCAGAGAATCTCGTGAAGAGACGATGCAGGGACAGCTACACTCTGGCTGACAACGAATGCATTCAGTTTCTACTTTCTAGACTACGACAAACGAGCAGCACCGAGACGCGTTGTGGCGACCAGGTCACGTGAGACCGTGTCTCGCGCGTCAGACAATCAACGACGTGATGTATATGTTTTGGGCCAAGCTATTGGAAGACACAAGATACTAGTGACTATGGTTGTGTTGGAGGCGATGCTCTAGCAATTTCAAGATTTACTCGATATCATAATATTCTATTCATTGGTAGATAACTATCAACCAGCTATTACATGTAAACGCTAACCCTGTGATAATTCTAATGTAGGATGCAAATCGTTAAAGGCTCCGTCAAGGATATCAAACAAACCTGGATAACATGCCAACCCAAAAAAGAAATAAAAATAAAATAAAAAATCGTGTGACCCATCAATCAACAGCCTATGCCAGAAAACACCAAGCACGGCTGAGAGTCATCGTATCCAATTTTCATCTGGCAAACCTTGGCACCAATCTCTTTTGGGGAGACATTATCACACGACTTCAGCACAACCGACTTGATCTGATTAACCATCACAATGTTGACCCATTGCCCAGCGACATCTGGCTGTGCCAAAATGTCCAAGCACACTTCGACCTCTTCCCGAGAAATAGGATTTCGGACGGAATCCTGGACTTGCTGCACGATTGTTTCGAGGTTGAATGATTTCCTCTGCATTGCCTGCAGGGCCTTTGCTCCCGACTCCACGTATCCGGCTGGTCGCAGTAGCGCGAGGATAGCGACAACCTCCTCAATCCTTTGCGTTGCTGCACGACGAAGAAGAGTTTCCTTGGAAGGCGGCGGAGGCAGCTTTGATTGACGGAGTTCCTTATTTTTGATGCGATCTAAAAGGCTTTTTCGTCGATTAATCGTAGCCTCCACAGTTTTTGACGCAGTGCCATCTGCAGTCTGTTTACGAAGATTCTCCGTCTTCATTCTAATCACTCCGTTCTTCAGGTCCTGTAATCGCTGTTGTCCCTTTCGGAACGCTGTGAACGGCGTAAGCGACTCGTGGATAGGTGCGATGCCCAAACTCTCAACGAAATCCACTCGATTCTCGTCCTCGCGCTCGACAGCATCGGCGTGCCTCTCCCATAAAAGCTCCAGTATTTGCTCGAATCGCTCTTGTAGCTCGTTTTCATCGAATCTGCCGATGCATTCCCCCTCCGGAGCCGCCTTTTCCAGGCACACTTTTCCCAGACCGTAGTTCGCGATTCGATATCCCAATCCCGAAGGAGAACCTGAGTCCTGGTCCCAAACCCATATTAACCGTTGCAGATCCTTCGTCACAACTTTGCGCTTCTTCCATATCCGTTCAATGCTGCGAAGGAACTCTCTAAGGTCGGCAGAGGTGGTTCTCCCGTTATGTGCGAAATGGAGCGATAGAGCTTTGAGGAACGAAGAATGGAAGCTCAGGAAATCGGTGACAGAAGCAGGACGCGCAAGCGTGTCTGATGGTGAATTGCAATGAGCGGAGGTCCGATCTGTGATTCGCTTGGACTTCTGAGGAGATTCTGGCAGGGACTTTTCAGCGTCAGCAGCCCGGACGACGCGAGAAGGAGAATTTGATTCTAGACTCGAGGCTAATTTTCGACTGCTGCACGGTGTAGACAAGTTTAATTCGCTGAAGCGTAGTGTCTTTGAGGGCGTCGCGGCTTCCTCTGCAATCGCCGCCTGCCCCTTCTCTTCGCCGTCGAAGTTCTCCAATTCATGGAGCTTCCGTTTCTTAGAAGGAGAGCTCGGTAGAAGCGCTGTCTTTCCTTCGGGAAGGCTTGCTCCTGGTTTTGTCGCTCTTGCAAAACTTTGGATCGGGACCTGTCCTCGAGGAAGGCGGGTTCGTTTTGTACCGCGAGGCATCGCAGTTGTTCTTGCTCAATATGCGCGGCTAACTGGATGATAATAGATATAATGAGACTATAGAATTAGGAAACTTCGCTTGGAGAATATTAAAATCATGCAGGAAAGGGCAATCGAGTTAATTCATCTTATGCAGGAAAAGTAAGGAGATGTTGTTGTATGGTAGCTTCGGCCAAGCTTTCCGTTAGTTTTTCTGGGGTGTTGAAGCGCGACGCGTTACAGTCGCGTGTCGCTGGAAGCTAGTGCAAAGCAGGATATATTGGCTGTCCCGCCCAGCCAAGGTCAGAACCACTCCTCCAACAACTCCGAGGCGCAGTGGGTTTTAAAGCGCAACATGAACCTGCATTCGGATGATTTATATTGCTGTTTGTCGCAGTGGAAATCAAATTAGTATTTCTCTGGTTGATCAGTACGTACAGCAAAGAATGTGTTGATCCTTGCAGGATAGAAGGTGGCATTCTCATCACTCCAGCAATTAAGCATGACATTGGAATGCGGCCCAGCAAATCATGGAGAGGAGAAAGATCGCTAATATCTCGGATACAGCTGAAGCGCGATGAACTTACTCCATAGCTCTACTGATGTGATACGCCATTGCGAGCTGCCTGAGGCAAATATCGATTGGAAACAGCCGGTCGCCTCGTCCAAGACAATAACTTCTACAGGTATTTCGATTGAAAAAGGAGGATTGTAGGACCTCGCACGTCAATGTCGAGCATCGAAGCATTTTATTTCCATTAAAACACAGGCATGCCATTTATGGTTCACTTCAAGTATTCGACGACGATTACAATTTGATTGTCAGCAGGTTCCCAAAATCAAATCAACTCCCGAAGCGACTCCAGCAATGATGACTAGAAACGATCCAACTGACTGCTCGACCTACTTCTTGCCGCCAAACCAACCGGAGAGCGTGCCCTTTGCTTCAGATGCCTTGTTTTCGATTGTCTTGTCGAGCTTGTCAACAGTGGTGTTGAGCTTCCTGGCAGCGTCGTGACGGATCTCGTCAATCTTGTTGATGCTCTCATGGGCAGCCTCTGGGATTCTCTCGTCCGACTTTGCCTTGGTGCGGGCATTCTCAACCTATCATAGATACTTATTAGCCTAAGAATGATTCATGCGTGCGTGGTTGCTGGAAACGGCAGGGTAAGAGCGAAGAGGTGGCATCATTGGCATCGCAAAAGATGACACGAGCGACATACAGCCTCATCAATGTGAGCATTCGCTTCTTTGCCGATGATTTCACCGGCTTTTTCCGCTTCGCGAGGACTAGGTACCTTATTGCGGGCCTTGTTGGCATCATCTATATTCCATCAATACGCGTTCAGGGTTATTTGCACATAGACATCACGATCGTTGGGGGTAGCGTCGGAACATACATTTCATTTCCTCCTTGGCAGCCTTGGGATCACCTCCAGCTCTGTAGAGGTAGTAACCGCCAGCACCAGCGGCGGCAAGGCCGAGGTAGAGAGGCATGCGAGACTTCGACATCGTGATTGATGTTGTAGCTGATTTGAAGTTTTCTTTTTTGCTGCGCGACGACAACCAATTCGAGGATTATAGGGATTTGAAACGCGAGCTGATCTCGACTCGAAAATTGTGAATCTGTGAAGTGGTAATCTACGAGAGGTTGTTGCTTGGAGCTGGCGTTTTAACTTATGAGTGGAGACCTTGCTTCTTGGAAAGTCACCTGGCTATGACGTTATTTCAGACAGCTGAAGATCAAGCCGCAAAGGTACTACACTGCTTGGGACTTCAGCACTTACTTCATCCTACCAGAGCAATGCCAGGTTGTGCCAGAGATCTTTATTGCTGTAGTGGATATCTGATCTGGTTGCTATTTATTATGGTTCTAATCGTGATGAGCATGAGCAATAACAGCAATCCACCTCTCTGCTACTGATAATGGCAAGTTCCATGCGAATAATCGTAAAGTCGATCAAATGCCTATTGCCTATCGACGTCACCTGACAGTCATCACAGCGACACGGTTGGGTTTGTCCCAAATTTCAGCTCCTTCATCCTGGTTGGAAGAACGACGTTCTCACGCACATCCTCGGAGTGACTTGGGAAGTACTTTGGATTTGATGTCGATCATTATTGCACAGCAGGGTAGACGTCACGTATCAATGTTAATGCCTGAGCAGTTCAAGTTTAATGGCATGTACATGATCTTGTCGGCCATCTACGTACTGCTTTGGGCAACTTTCCGGTCCATTAGGTATAAACAAATACATAATCCGGTCAACATCGTTGCTGAGTACTCATAGATATACATATAAACTCATTAGCCTTATATTTCAACATTCCAAGAACTGGCACAAACCGTATCCGAGTAATAATGCAGGAAGTCCGAACTGCGGAAGCACGGCAGAGCTACTGAATTCGCAATGAAATGTACAGTATGGAGAACCCTGACAATAACCTGATTTGACAAACTTGAATCTCCGACTGGCCAACTTGAAGAGCTTTGCACTCTCTGCTTTCCTCGCACGCGAACCATGTATAAACCCAGAATTGGTAATTCCAAAAGAAAGAAGAGGAACAAGGATGTACGAGGGTAAGCTTGGAAATAAAGAGTGTCATTCTTCCACATCTGTACCATTGAGCTTTGAACTAACGAGAGCCACAGTTATAATCGCACCGTGGATTTCTCCAGCAGGAAAAGACCGAAGCATAGTGTCGACAAGATACTTCGTATCGGCCGCAAACAGACAGGAAGACACGACCGAACGGAAGGAAACCCCCATAGATAAGACATTGAGATGACAGGAGACAGTACAATGAACACGAGAAACGTATAGCCAGATTAGGAATAGATAAGTAAAAGTACCGGAAACTATAAAGTATGTCAGGTAAAGAAGCCACACCACGACCAAGAGTAGGGAACTCCGTTTCCAGAACCTCGAAATCCGGGCCGGGGTATCTCCATGGACAATTTAGAACAGTCACGCAGAACGCCAACATATGCCGAATGAAGAGAAATGCCAACCAGATAGTCATGGATAAACTCCCTAACATGGTCTTGCGTCAATGGAATTCCAATAAAAGAGAATGCCAACGCGTTGAAACATCAATCATCAGTCATCACTTCGTAAACAATTCTTTAACCATGTGTTGTAGCCGGCGCCACCAAGGACAAAGAATCCAGGTGTTTAAGAAAACCTTGTATAGAAATCTGGCGAAATGCCAAGCAGACCCAAAGCTCAAAACCTCGACGAGCTTATATCGGTTCAGGAGTGAGCGACGATGAAGAGTGTCAAATTCGTTGAGAATGGTATCTTGATTCGGTCACTATGCGGATAGAGGTGGAAGAGCGTTGTCGAAGAGTTGCGTATCCAATGCATCACGCAAAGAACTTCGTCGCTGCCTTATTCTCACTGGTAGCGACGGCCACGAGAGCCTCCAGTCTGCCCATTCCAGATCCTCTGGTTGAGGAATTCGAAAAGAAATCAGACCGCGGTTCGGATTCAGAGTTGGCATGGTAATGATTGGGATGAGATTGAAGAGGAGCACAGACCTAAAACATCGGTTAGTCCCGGGCCATTGACAAAGACAGATAAATACATACTGTGTGGGAAGTATCAGATGGAATCGGGGGGTGATGCGTTTCTATATATCCGCTACTGTGCACAATAGCCGGGTGGTATTCAAGAGAAGCTGTTGATGGCGTGTGAACACCCTCGCTGCTGCTTGAATCTTCAGGCGACGTACGCGTAGCCTGAGAGTTGCCATTGATGTTCGGGTTAGAATTGTTATAGGACCCCTGGCTTTTGTTCTCCTGCGCAAAACTATATTCTCCGCTCCCTCGCTGATCGGGATGGGTTATTGATGAGGCAGCAGAAACAGGAGGATGCTGGTATGACGGAGATGGGCGAGATCCGACGTTCTGAAGTTCCGCTATTGTCTGCTGACTCCAGTGTGACGCATCTCGCACAGGGGTCCTGTCTTTGATTTCCAACCCCGTGAGATTCCTGTGCAGGGACATGTCCCAAGAGACATTCCCTCGTCGGTGACCGGGACCGGATATAGGTGGTGGTGGACGGGTAGCTGGGTGATAGGGAGTGTAACCTGCTCCAAGAACATTACTTTGCCCAGGCCCAGGTGGAGGTTTGACGTTGTCGATTTGCATCGGACTTGGTTTTCGATTTGGCGGAGTCAAAGGGCGATTCAGGGATACTACTTTGTCAAAGCTTTCAATTCCAGGTAGGCGCGTTGGTTGGTCTACTGGGCCCGTTGCGCCAAATGCAGGCTGGAGAGTATCGGGGGTTTGGTAATGGTTGAGTCTGCTGGTTCCTGGTCTAGAATAAGTGGAGTAGGTTGACGGATGCCAGGTCCTCCTCCGCATCTCAGCTTCGGCAGCACTCAAGCTGGCCTCATCCCGCGACAGGGAGTAGTTCGTACTCGTTGGGCTCGCATAAGCCCCTGCGGCACTGGAGTATGCCGTCGGTGTTGCAGAGCTGACATAACTGGGCGGGTACGTGCTGCCATGAGCCGGCAAAAATGGATTTGCCCCAGATGGGACGGAGAGACGCCGGGCAGCTGTCTTGCCATCCCAGAAGCCTGATGCATGGGACACGGTGGATATTGGTGAAGCAAAATGGGGACTTCCACCGCCAGCAGAAAACATGTTCGACGATGTGTAAGGGGATCCTGCTGTGGGCTGACCAGAGACCGCACGAATCTGGCCGGGAGGGGTAGTTGGAGTATCACCAAAATTTTCCAATGCAAGTCGGGCCCTCGCACTGCCATCGTGGGCCATGATCAGAGGTGGAGGGCGACGTCGTATCTCTGGCGGCTGGCTGAATGTGGATGCTGTCGATGCGATACTTGAAGTCGACAGATTTCTGCTGTGACCTCTGCTGTGAGTTCCTTGACTTCCAACAGTTCCCGCCCTAGCTCGACCTGTTTGAGGGCGGACCCGATCAGTTCGTATTTGGCGCTGGAATCGCGTGCCAGTGGCAGCGAGGGAATCGCCGGGTATCTCCTCGTTGACATGTACCGTTTGGGCATGCTGTCGCAAGTTATCTAATCGAGAAAATCGTCTGGAACAGTGGCATTGAAAAGGTCGCTCTCCAGTATGTTTCCGGATATGTCGCGCAAGGTGTTCACTCCGTGTAAAGCTCAAGTTACATGGAGGAAAGTCCGTGCAAAAGAATCTTTGTCCCTTTTTCTTCTTCGAGGGAGGAGCCGCGCCCCCGGGGTCGGTTTCATTTCCGGAACCATCGCGATCGCCCTCCGACTCACCATGTGCCGTTTCCTCTCCCGCAGACGGTGCGCTACGATGCGCGACTCCGTTGCGGGATGAGTAATCATTGCTATTCGTAGTACCCTGGGCCGTACTAGCATCTTTGCGCGCGCTCGTTGTAGGCAGATTCTCATGGGTCTCGGGCAGAGTCTTCGGATCCGGGCGCGGGGTTGTGGGAGTAGTCGCTTCGTCCATCACACGGTCTTGTGAGGTTGCCGTATCGTTCACTGGTAGGAAAGACGACATATTGCCGACAACGCAAGCGTTAACGACAATGAAAGTATCGACTGAGAGCAGCTCGCCAGTTTTCGGATTTCCCGATCAGCCAGCCGACGGGGAATCGGACGACTTGCACCCAGTCGAATCACTGTATATAAATAGCGAACTCGGTGCGCTAAAGGAAGAGTTCGAAAGCGATTATGACAATGCGAGAAGGATAGGGATACGTCGTGTCCAGAGTGGGCTTCTTGGTCGCGGATCCAAGCGCAAGGCTAACTGTAGATATTTGCGCAACACAGGTAAGCATTCAAAAGGCATACGTCTTGACGAGACAGGAAATGTGGACTGGAACGATAACGCTATAGCAACTGGGACATACAGTGAACAGACGACACGACTGGAGTGGCCTCAGGGTCGTAAACACGTGCCTGAGGTGAGCGAATATGCAGGTGGAAGTTGGAGATGCTGAAGCAGGAGCCTTAAAAAGTTCAAGACTCGAGTTGAAAATTATGAGTGACTAATGTTATGGCATCCCTCAAGGCTGGTTTGGTCGGAAGAACGACGACGAAGATGGCTGCTTGACTCGATCTGTCGTTATTCTGTATCGAAAATTGCTGTTCGGGTCCAAATAATTGTGGACAGGCAGCACGATCTGAGGAGCTGAAACAGCCAAAGAAAAAGCAAGGAAAATACAAAAGAAAGGTGAAACGAGACCAGTCACTAAAGTTGAATGTCGGAGAATCCAAAATAGATCAAACTCAAATATGTGCACAGGGGAATAAGAAAAGGTCACTGAGCAACAGTATATATGTTTGATGATGGACTTGTGAAGAAAAAGAGTGGTATGAGATGATGAAGAAATGTAAAGAAAGAGGAAGGGGATCGGAGGGATGGGATAGTTGGATGACGGCAGGCCCCAGAGAATGGTGACGACGATACAGGAGCAAAGACGAGGCTTATCGGAAACGACGGTCAGCAGCGGCAAAAGAAGAAGAAGCGAGGGGCAGAGAAGGAGGGGACAAAAGCAGGGACAGGGCTGCCTTAGTCCACAGGTGGATGTAGGTAATCCTCCGTAATAATGTACCTAAAGTTACGGATTTAGCAGATCTGGCCCGCGGGCATTCTTAGGTACAGCGGGCATGGATGGACGAGGGAGTTGATCAACGATGCGATAGGTGGGAGGATATCCAAGTAGACCAGGCACTTGCTCCGGGTGAACCGAGCGATGGCACAAATGGAGGCGAATCAGACACAAATGACGACCCTCTTATGACCTTTTGGAGACTTAACTCAGCTGTTCTTCCTGCAGTGTGGAGGAAGATTGAAATACATTAACTAGCCCATCGTCGCTGAGTGCTCTCGACCAATCTCACGGTATGGACAGTGCATCAGGTCCCCGAATCTTCGAGGGGTGGGATATCATTTCTCATGTTTCTCTACAGGTCTCCTGTGCTGCAACTAGCCCTGCGCAAAGCCGCCAACGCCTGCTTTGGTGTCATGCAGAGAGGATGGAAACTAGGTACGGATTACTACTGCAACAATTGTGGTATGAAGCCCTCCACAGCTGGTGGATCAACCAGACTTAGGCGCAGTCAGGGCGTTGTACAGTAGTAGTGTATAGTGCTGCGTCAGGAACGCTAGGCTAAGAGCGGCGTTTGCGCGGGGTGCGCGGGCAGGTCAAAAGCCGACTCCAGAGCTGGATCCATTGATCTGAAAAAGCCCAGTGCTGTTAAGGCTGGACGGCAGTGTCACCTTGACTTCGTGTCTGGAGAAGAACACCCCTTGGTCCCATGGATCAAAAAGCCAGCAGTGGTGTCTGGTATACGGCAGTAGAGGCACCAGGAACCTCGACCCACTGGATAGACCGGCCTGGTTTCCTCAAGAACGGTGCTGCCAGTTACTGCCTTCGATATTTGCGTCATGATTCATTGAAATGTATGGCATGGTCACCATTGCAATGGGTCAAAACGTCTCCAGAAAACGACCTCGAAGCAAACTCAAATGGAAACCTGGAACTCAACGCGACTTGAGGTGTGCCTCCTGTGGCGAAGGCTTTTCAATCTATGGAATCTGGGCTAGATCCTGCGACTTGATGGTCATGGACGCTGCGATCTGGACTACTTCATGATTATTTGGAACTCTGCTCGCTTGACTTTGGTAACTGCAGGCGAGGCAGGGCCCATCTCACGCCATCAAGCAGCAGCCAAGCAAATGGGAAATGTTGTCTCCAAGGCCACTGTTATCTTGAGAAAAACAAAAAGTTTATACACCGCGAGTTTCTTTGCATGCTTGCGCTGTATCTCTTTTTTATATATAGCTCGAAACCTCGTTGGAATCTGACACAGCAACTGCACGCGCAAGCAAGCAATATCTGACGAGTGTTTCCAAATGGTCCGACATGATGCAGCACTCCTCACAAGATACGAAGGACAATCTGCCCCTCACATGCCACGGAAATCTCCGTGCAATGCGGCACGCATGCCCCTAGCCCAACCACATGTCATCATGTCATGCAAGCTCTTATTTTCCGGGTGCAATAGTCGATCATCCACGATACAAGCATGGATGTCGGCGTGAGCGTCGCAAGATCATTGGATGGATGAATACGGTATTTTCTTTTTTCTTTTTTCTTTTTTTTCGCTCACGGGAAGCTCTCACTCACATCTTAAAACAAGAAAGAATGCATCTTCTGCGCTGGTGAGTCCTAAACAGAGCTTTCATGAAGGGAAAGTCATCGAACTGTGTAGTCGGGGCCCAGTCTTCATCTTCGATTGCCGCATTCAGACTACGGAGGACACGGAAACTGAAATGTCGTGAATCATATAAATCTTCAGCTCGACACACAAACGATTTCGCAAATTCTGCATGTACCACGGGGAAGAAGCGATCCAGATCCGTCAACGCCAAACTTAAAGCTCGAAACTGTCCAGTTTCATGGATTGATGACTTTTCGGTATCCCGCATCGGGCTACCTGCAACTTCGGGGAAGTCCTGATGTAAACGACGGGTCCATGCATCATCAAGCCGTTGAGACCGACAGAGTATTGAACATTTTCTTGAGCAGAATTATCCGGTCATGTAAGCATCATAATCATACTGTTATGAGGATCTGATTGGGGAGACTCCTCAAGCTCCTTCGAAAGACTAACCCACCAAAACCTGCAACGACGCATCGTGCACATACAAACTAAACTGGCAATGTGAGCGCCTCGAAAGCTCCACTGACGCTTCAAACAATTTCGATTCGTTATTATTCTCGCTTGTACACTTGCGCGCAGACTAAACCTACGCGAGCTAGTTCAACTGTGGGGGGTTGGACAGGTACATGTGAGTACAAGCGCAAGGGCGCATTTTAAGTGTGGCCACAGCTAGATCGCTGGCATTAGAGTCGTCACAGGTCGAACTAGGGGCACGGCCAATGTACAGCCAGGTACCTGCGCCGGAGACGCTTATCAATACGATACTAGTAACTACGGAGTACCACACCGAGAAAATGCCCCATGGAAGATCCGGATCGACGGGTCCGATGTCTGGGACAAGTGCCTCTGTGCCACAGTGGGAACTTAGGACCTGATCGCACGCTGACGTCTTTGACCCTTCCATTATCGACACGACGGATGGAGCAAGACCACGCACGTATTCATCGGTCTTCTGACCTTTATCGTCTTATCGGACTCTTTCCTAGCTAAAGGTCTCATGTAAGTTACAGTTTCTGTGCCGCTGCTCGAGCACTGTCTAGCGGGGTAATAGTAGCCCTGGCGCCAAGCTACTGCACGGATTACAGAGATAGACCACGTAAGGCAGGGAGGTCTTTTTGCTTCATTGTTAGCCTTTTTGAGTGACGAGATGCAGATGACTGGTCCGCAAATCGTCAAGGCAACGATTCCCTGTCAATGGAGTCTGAACAGAAAGAAACTCTCTCATTCTCTGAGAGTTTCTGTAGGTGACAAAAAGATGCCTTGTCTTCTGTACGCTTTGACTAGGCGTATAATATGTTTCTTACCATCTTCAAAATTCATTATTGTACTTCCAACACTAGCACTCTCCAGCAAGATGACCGTACGAAGAATGCGAATCTCGTTCAGAAATACCACGAAGGACCATGGGTGAGAAGATTCAAGTCGGGAATTTACCAACTCAAGAAGCATTCCACATTAGTATCACTACAGAATCCCAAGCCCAAGGATCATCCAGGACAGTATATTCGAATTACTAATCAGATCACCAAGTTTAGATACGTACTGTACGTACCAGTCAGGAAATGATCCGCCCACGTACCCCTGGATAAATGCACGGGCCCTTCGGTCACCCCCCTCGAGGGCCCTTGGCCCTGGCGCTTCCGAAACAGGGCGTCGCTCCAAGCCTCAAGGTCCCAATCCTGTTGTTACGATTCACCGAATCACCGCCCGCAACTAAGTTCCAGCATGCCGTGGCATCTGCAGTAGATAGATAAGATCACGCCGTGGGTCGGCTGGTCCACCCTATCGGCCACCGCGTTTTCTCGCGCTCTATCCAACTCTCCCCTCCCTAGCAACACCACCAGGGGCCAAAATGGGTAATTGTGAGGATATTACGGAGTATACAAAAAGCACTTGCTGATTTAGAATCTGGCAGAATTAGTTCAATATGAGCTGCTGCTGCCATATATAGCATCCCCTGATCAACCCTATAAGACTGAATGGCTGGTAGACCGTCACCTACTGTTCAAGAATCTCAAGAGAAACACCAGCAGCTTACTCCAGCCCAAGAGGAATTCCTTGTCAAATAGATAATTAAGCAGGATCTACAGGGATTTCCCCCTACTCATGTTCAGACTCAAGATATGGCATCCTGTATTCTTTAAATAGCCTATAGGGAAAGATACTCGATCATCAGGACAAGATTAGGACCAGGCCTCCATCAAGATGTCCCCTTTGCAAGCCAGCATTCGAATATTAAAGGGGATATTTTCGGAATATGTAACTTCCAAGTTGACCAGGTGAGGACAAGTGAAGTCCATTTTGTGGACTTCAGATGCGTTGATTCTAAAGTATTGATATCAGGTGAGCAGTGCAGGCTCAAACGAAGAGAGCAGCCCTAGACATACTGCAGCGATTTACACTTTCAATATGGGGGAAATGAGGAGTTTTACTGAGACTCAGTAAAGTCTTCCAGGAAGCAGGCCCCCACATTGGATTGAGCAGGAGGAGTTGATTTACTTCAACACCTACACTTTGGCCTTGGAACCTACAATGCTAAATAGAGGAATAGTAATATGTCATATCATGGCCTTAGGAGCTATTTTCGGAACCACACTTAGTCTTTCTGCCCCAAGAATTGTCAGCAAAGAATTTTCACTGCAAATATTGCTCGGACCATCTAGAATTATATGTTCATAACCATTTCGTGGTCAATTATACTTCTTGTTCTTATTAGCTAGGATTGTTCAGGTCCAGTCAACGTTTGCTATGACTTTGGATGGCCCTAACAGCCATTCTACCCTCATGGGCTTCCAACCCATCAACAAAATGCTTCTCAGAACTCTTGTGACAAAATTGGGGCTTACAGCAAGGCTGCGCACCAGTGCCATCCAGCAATCCATCCAAATGTGGCAGCACTATACTATCCTGCGCATAAGCCTCAAAGACCTGCGCCAGTGTATGTAGAATAGGGTGTTGCTACGTACAGAATGAAATGATGGGAACTGAGTGATTGCGTGTCCCTGTACCTTTCAATAAAATCAGACCCTTTCATAACGGGAATTAGAGATCAAGGATTAAAATCAAACCAGAGGAGGATGTAGTCATATTAATAGTTATAAGAATAAGCTAAGCTTGGCATGATTGATGCCAAAAGTAATGTCGAGACCCATGTCCCTGACAAGAACTAGGAGCGCATCTAGGGCTCTTCCAATGGTTCCAGAGGACATTCCCCATAGGGTCCGCCATAAACAATATAGTTCGCTTCCATACCTTTACTCAGATGGGTGGTGAAATGGCAAATCAGTTGCCACCAACCGGGGTTATACGCAGTCATCAAGACGGTGGCCATTTGTCCTGGGTTCAGTGTGAACGTGGGCAAGGTAGCCCCAGTCACAGGATCGACGACGTTATCGCCATGCATATGAAAGACGTGCGTGTCAAAGCCCATGTCGTACAGGTACCAGATGACTCTGTCGTTGACACACATTTCGAATGCTGGACCGTTGGCGTAGATGTAGCCGTTCAACTGCGATTCATCCCAATATCAGTGACGTTCAACAACTGTCGCGTTTAGAAAGCCCAATCAGGACAGAGGAAATACTTACAGGGAAGAAGTTTGGCGCGATATCAGGAGTAACATTTGTCTTCGGAGTGTTGATGAACTGCGGGTACCAAAGGCTGAAGTTGCCGATGCCTTGAGAAAGCTCTGGATACTGGTACGAGAGGTTTGCGACTTGCGACGCCATGCCGGGGAGGTACTTGCGAACGTTGTGCAGTGCAAGGAATGAATTCCACTCTTGATTGTCCGAGTAGAGAAGAACGAATTCCCGATTCTGCCTCATCACGCTTTCCATCTTCCCTGGATTGTAGATAATCACAGGCCCATATGAGCCTGCGTCCTGATCTTGATACATGCTGATGTACGGATGGTAGGACAAAATTCGACTATCGTGGCCGCGATTGGGACCAGAGCCTTCCGGAACGAGCCTGCATAGAGATTGAGCGTCAGGATTCAGCAAAGCCACATTCTCATGAGAAAAGGGACCAACGCACCACTTGTAGACATAACATCCTCCAGGGGGAACTGCGTCCCCGATGATAACGCTGCTTGTCCCATTGTAATACACGCTGCCTTCTGATTCTTTACCGTAGAACAGTCCCATCGAATGCATGCTCGAGTAGAACTCATCCATCTTGTTGACGAACATGATCTGTTACAGCTTAGCATACCGAAGAACTGGGACAAGTTACCAATCAGTTCCGATCGGTGAATACTAACCTCAATCATATCACCAACTTCAGCACGAAGTATGGGCCCCTGAAATCCAGCCCAATCCGGATGCTCAGTTCTCTCCTCGAAAGTGGCATCCGTGTATCCTTTGTACAAGGCCTTGTCGAATTTGGTTCCGATGCTAGTGTTCGAACGGATGTATCCCCAAGTCTGCGCCCGGAAGGATTCGTTCATTGGGACACCAAGCCAGTTGTCCCAGCCTGTTCATTCGAGATCTCGGTTAGAATAAGAGCTGCGTGGGGTAGCCAAGTGGCCATACCTGTTGGAGCATAATCCCAAGTATCGATTTCCGCTGCGACATAGTAACGACGAACGTTACCAGAGAAGTGGAAGGTCGGAGGAACGTAGTACGGCAACTGGCCATCCATGCGGGCTTCACATTCCTCCCATGACCCTTCATGGTGAGAGCTTAGAGGCGGCGCTGCAAAGGCGCCTGCGGCTGCCGCGAGAAGGGAAACTGTGAGAAGTAGAGAATGCATCGATAAAACTCGTCCGATTCAAATGAAACGATGAGAATCTTGCCGCCCAGGAGAGTAAGAGATGCAATATCGAGTATTGAGAAGAATGACTCGGAATGAAGCGACGAGCGGGGGGTTGTTCTTGGAGAAGAAATTCACTCTCGCGGGATGCGAGTACTCATAATAAAAAAGGCCAGAGAGCACCTTCTGGCTCCCTGAACGAGGAAGGAAGATACTAGGTTGCCTCATGCATCTTGCTATGAAGTTGGAAGCCACTCTCGATATCTGCAGCAGACACTCGATTTCGGAAGGTCGTTCCCCAACGTCCATATCTTCAAGATCAAACTCGAATTGCTGACAACATAACGACGCTCTAATAGTTCTGTGGAATAAGGTTTGTATGGGGGTAGAGTGGATGTTGGATAGCTCCGACTTCTTCTGCAGGTTGAGACTCTGGCTCAAGAATATATGACCCATATCTACTGTACATACATACAGCCAATTGGCGTAACATTGGCGCAACATAAACCGGCTGTTCGTCTTCTCGTGATCTTTCGCCATTTCTTTTCGCTGAAGGGCCTGGATTGTCCCTAAGCCCTACCTACCCAAGGCACTCACGACGGAACTGACCATGACTGCAGCTTCTCTCTCCCAATTGCCCTCCATGACAGGTTCATTGCCAGACGGACCCTTCCCAGCCAAAAGGCTTACAGCCGGAAGTTGCGAACCGCGCAGTACGCATTCTCTGATTTCGGTTCTCAACCGCTCCCGATTAGATCTCAACGTTCTAGCCGAGACTCCTCCACGATTGAGAATCTCCTGCACACGTGCCGTAAGGGAAGATGCTATCGAGCGCCAGAAGTACGAAGGGAGGGACGAAGTGTCAAGAGACTGAAGTAGAGGCTGCAGAAGGTTGGTCTTGTCCGTAGAACCCCGAGTCTGAGATTCTAGGGCAACTTCATCATCACGGTCACTGGCCGATGCGGAGGACAGAAGTGGGTGATTGGGCGGTCTGAAATTGTTGAGGATCGCTTCAAGGGCGGCTATATCCTGGCATCGAGCTGAAATATCGGAGAGCGTCCTCTCAAGAGTCGGAAGCATGGAAAGTGCTCTCGACAGTGCGGTCAACGACGACGTTATGGCTGTATGCATGTAACCTTGTAAGGTCGAGAGAAGAAGCTCAGGCTGATACTCTGATATCGAGACCAAATTCTTCGGCACCGGAGAGAGAATATACAACGTAGTGATCGCAGATGCCAAGCGTGCCCTTGCATCTCGTGCCTGCTTATACCCAGAGGAAACCGACGTGTGAGGCTGTGATACAGCCCCATCCGCCGAAAGAGACGACATAGAAAATCGATTGATGGCTTGCTGCGCTCTGGCCTTGACCGTGTTCTCCGCAGGTATCAGAAGTTCACCTCTCAATGTCCGGATTACCTTGACTCGATCAAGCCCGTAGCCTTCATCTTCAGGCGATGTAGCGGAAAACATCTTTCGTAAGTTCAAGATCGTATGGGCGGCTCGTTCCAGAGCTCGGAAATCATCTCGTATGGCTGGCGAAGCTGCACCATCATTGGTACCTGACGCTCCAATGCCACGGCCGTTTGCCTCAGCGAGCTGGCTCTCTAACTGTCTTCCCAATGCGATGCAACGGCTGACAGCTCTTGCCAATCGGAGAGTGGCTAACGAATTCTCAGCCGCAACCCTGGCTTTTTCTGCTTCCTCCCACTTTCGTAGAACTTCCCTCTCTAATCGTTCATATCCTTGTGTCACAGAGGCGATTTGTTCTTCAGCCTCCTTGAGAATACGCTCAGCAGCAGCAGTCTGATCATGCGTGTGCGTGAGCAGCGGGAGGGCTGACTTTGTTGTCAGCGTGTGAATGTGTGTATCAATCTCTTGGAGGTCAAAGAGGACTCTCGAGAGAGGTGTGGAGAGATCCAGCGGAGTATCATTTGCATTGTTTGTGCTCAACACCAGCGCATTAGCAAAGGAAGCTGGGGAGAAATCTGGATCCAAGAATGCCTCGTAATCTATGTATGATGGCTCGCTGTCCGCCATGATCTCGCATAGAAAGACCCCCGTGGCCCGACTAAGCTTTGAAAATGATGTTGAGAATAAGAGGTGGAGGGTCGAAAACCAGGTCAGGCTTATTTTGATCAAAAGCCTAAGGGGAAAAAAAGCGAGATGGGTATCGAATAACGCAGGAGTTCAAATCAGAACCATATCAATCATATAGCTTTCCACGAATTGATCAGTTGCTAGCTTTGGGACATTGGCTTGTTAAGCTCAACAAACATTGTGAATGCCAAGGCAACCTAACCGGCTCAAGAATAAGAGAGTATCATATCAGATAGAATTTGTACCGAATGAGCGTGACATCGAATTCAATGCTGATGCTGGCTTGTCAAAATATCCCAAGTCTGGCTCGTTGGGAAGGCCTCCGAATAATAGACGGAAAAGGCTAAGTTTGGTTTCGGCTAAGGTGAACTGTAACAAAGTCACGTGTAAATCTGCTTAGTCAGACGGTGATGGCTTGTCACGTGAGCCACACGTCCATACCTAGATAGCCCCGCATAGCCTAGCTTTTAGTCTGATCAATCATACGGGAGGTGTGGACCAAAAGTCTCAACAGTGCGCTAGTAAGATTCGAAGGCGCTAAACGTAACACCAGACGCGCCACCATAGTAATTTATATGGCAGACTGTCTCAACCTACTTCATGTTAGCTTTCTCCTATTATTTAATGGTTTTGAAGCTTTTCAGACCGCTGTTTGATAACTATCTTTACTTTTTCTTGGTGTTTTGGCCCCAGCACCCCCTACGAACATGCCCACGAACCTGCCTATAAGATGAGAGGGGATGGATTCCATCCTATTGAGCTTCGAGTTCAGGCCCTTGCAATGCATGTTGTTGGGATGAAGGTCCCACAGATAGCAGCAATAACAGGGATGTCAGAACGCGCAATCTATGCTCTCATTAAGAAGGCAAAGGACCGTGGATTTGATCCCAGATTAGATCCACGGATCCGAAGAGAATATGTAGAAGATGGAAAGTGCTCTGGCCGTCCAAAGGAGGTGACTGAGGCTGTTAAGCAGTCAGTTATTCAGTCTCTCACTAAGGATCGTGCTGGACGTGAGAAATCTTCAAGAGGTTCTAGCATTTGAAGCAGGTATCTCTCAGTCTTCTGTTATTCGTCTGCTTAAAGAAGCTGGAGTTCATTCTGTCAAACCCACAAGGAAGCCAGGCCTTACTGACACTCAAAAGATGCGACGACTGCAGTTCTGCTATGACCACAAAGATTGGACTCTTGAAGATTGGAAGAATGTGATCTGGACAGATGAGACCTCAGTTATTCTTGGTTATCGCCGCGGGGCTATTCGAGTCTGGCGTACAGTTCAAGATGTGAATGATCCAACCTGTGTTCGAAGACGTTGGAAAGGGGTTTCAGAGTTCATGGTCTGGGCATGTTTTTCTTATGATAAGAAAGGCTCTATACATATTTGGAAGCCAGAGACTGCTCAGCAGAAGAGAAATGCTGAGAAAGAAATTGCTCTTATGAACCAGCAGATTGAACCAGAATGTAGAGCTGAGTGGGAGCTCAACACTGCAATGAGGCGTATGGGGCTTCGTAAGCCAGGTGGTCATAAACCTACCTGGCGCTTTACCAAGGCCAATGGATTGCTTGTACGAGATGGGAGAGGGGGGATTGACTGGTACCGCTATCAAAAGGTCTGATTCTCTATATAAACCTGTGATAATTTCTGACTCTTTTTAGGAGGTTCTGATCCTAAGCTGATCCCATTTGCAAAGGAATGTCAGCGCGAGCGGCCTAATACTATTATCCTCGAAGATGGCGCACCTGCCCACCGACACCACGCTCAACGCCGGGTATACAACTACTATGCTGTACGGAAGATGATGGATTGGCCTGGAAATTCACCTGATGTTGGCCATGGCTTAAACGCCGTACCACAGCCCGCGGCGCTCCACGTGATCAAAAGACAGGCAAGCAAGCCTGGATAAATGCTTGGAATGACCTGCCGCAGGAAAAGATTCAGGACTGGATTGAGCGCCTGATTCGCCATATACAGATCGTGATAGCTTTAGGAGGTGGTAATGAATATAAGGACGTACTGAGAAGGATGCGCGGAATTGGAAGGGGCAGCGCCTAAAGGGTCAATTATCAAGGCGCCAGGACCTCTCAGAGCTTTATCTTGATAATCTCTAAGTGCTCTGCCAAAAAAAGCGCTTTCAAATGAGCTTTGTACCGTCTGAATAGCCTCATAAATGATGATTTTATTCAAAAAGACAGAAATGTAGACCAAGACAGCCTGCCATATAAATTACTATAGTAGCGTGTCTGGCGTTACATTAGCGCCTTCGAATCTTACTAGCGCACTGTTGAGACTTTTGGTCCACACCTCCGTACTTTAGTTCCCCTTACATGGTTGAAAGCATGGATGTACATCTCCTGTTCCTCAATAGCCCACCATCCCCAGAACTGCAAGTCATTTCCCTAATAATCTTCCCCATTCAACTCAATAACTTCAACGATACTGTTATAATCATGACAAGGAGGGCCCTGAGTAATTATTCAATCATTTTACCCTGTTAAGTTGATACCATGCTAATTCCTTAGTGTCATGACAAGCTGTATGACAAATAGAAGCTCCCAGTTTGATCCTTCCTTGTTTAAGTACATAAACCTTACTCGAGAACTCTTCTGTTGCTCTCCTCGACAATGAGGTCAAACTCGGGCTGAAATTCGGTGTAGAAATTGTGCTGAGGCTATGTCAGTAAACCATTGCATCTAGCAAGTAAAGTCCCGAGAAGGAGCGAATAAGAGCGAAACTCACAGCATTCTGGACGGCATCTGCAGTATATTGGGCGACGTTATGAGGAATGATCTTCTTAGGTATTCCATTTGCTGCGGCTGCCTCAGCCATCAGCTGTGAGTGACAGGCATGATCAAGACTTGCGAAGAGCCACGCTGCTTCATCAACAGTCCGGCCCACTGTCAACAGTCTAAAAGATGGTATATATCAGCGGAATCATTCACCAAATCAGAATATGTGAGTTGTCGACTGACCCGTGATTCTGCAGTATACATGCAATATTGTCTTTTCCGAGCGCTTTCGCGATCTTTGCACCTTCTTCTTGGGCCAGCGCGACACCTCCGTGATCTTCGTAGACGCTCAGCTTCCCGTAGAAATTGCAAGCATCTTGGAAAGTCCACAAGTTAGCGACACGGAAACAATACCGAACTTGGTTTGTACTTGGCCGCTCGATAACCTCCGGCCGATTACATGCCTTGAGAAAGCATTTCAATTGGTCTTCCAAACGCGCTCCAAGTCTTCCCATAAATGCCATGCGTGTGTGCAGCTGCAACCACGTCTGGACGAGCCTTGTGAATTTCCGAATGAATCATAAAGCCGGCTTCGTTGATGGGAGCTTGATTGCCTCCCTCAGTCACGTATCCTTCGCTGTCAACAAGAACGAGGTCCGAAGCTTTCATGGCTGAAAAATGTTTCGCGTAAGGATTCATCCAGAAATGATCTTTCAGAACAGGGTCTGGAGGGATAGGCATGTTAGCAGAAAACATCTAATCTTTCGTATACTCCTTTGGGAGAATTAAAGCCCACCTCTCATGGAGATATGACCTGAAATGCCCTCGCCATAGCCCTGTTTTCCGAAAAAGCGAAATGCAGCTGCCATATGCTCCTTCATCCACTTCCGCTGCTCGTACGGGCCGGAGAACGTTGGGATCCCCTGCAGTTTGAGCGTTCCGCTACGATTGCCGCGAGCGGTGGCCTGAAATTGTGCATCTTCAGCGGCGGGGATGGTATGCTGCTCCCCAGTTACCATGACAGTTGAACGTTCGAGTGACTTGGTCACAGTTAAAGTCGACATCTTCGAAGCTTGATCGTCGGACGACCGGGTCTTTGTATCGAAGATTGCACTATCTTTAAGGAAAGGATCATGTTAGTATCTACCCGGGTAGGGTTGGCGCCGTATCGACCAGTAGCGTAACGGAGCTTCTTATTTCTCTTTGAATTGGAAGATCTTCTGACTTACACTGGCAAGACTTGAACTTAAAACTTCAGGAAGATGAGCAGGACAGTAAATATATACCTATCTTACATGACGGAACAAGCTCCGCGACCCCGCTCTCTTTAGTCACTATCTTGATAGGCGCAAGTCCGAAAAGAGCGGACAAGAAATTTCCGATGATGTTGCCGCAAATAGCACTGGAGACTAATCTCTAGCGGTATTCCCAAATGAACAGAGCTCTTTTGGTGCATGAGCACTCGAAAAACACTAAGATGATTAGTGGTAGTTGGTATCCAATACATATCAGAGGGTTGCACAATGTTAAAGCATGTATTTCAGCCCAAGGGCATGGAAGCGGTGATTCGTATACGTGAACCAATGAATAGGAGCTCAAAGTCAGAATTTAAATTCAGAACGGGTTGACTCAGAATGCCCATTGAGAGATAAGTTTCTATGCTCCAGCTGAAGAATAAAACCAGGACAAGACTCCGAAATTCGATAAGCCTTGACCATTGATATTAGTGTACAGATGCTTCCTTCACCGCATTCCGGTTGTATATCTTAGAAGCCATAGTTCGGTGCAAATCCGAGAATATCAGTCCGAAACACCGCTGATGCAAATGTAAAATTTATGTTCCCATATTGCATGAATGGTAACCTCGAGGAATTAGCCGCGGAAAATTCGAAAAGAGACGTAACGCAGACGATTGAGCAGAGAGTCGTGAATTCAAGCGTCAGGCAGTCTGTAAGGAGCACAACACATCCATTTGCGTCGAACTCGGAAGGAAGCAGCTATGCCGAGGGCATTAACAAGGACGGCTTGCTCCTCGACCAGGAGTATTGCGTCCTTTAGTGATGCCTGGACGGTATAATGAGAGTTTGTCGTGAGGTGCGTCTTCGTCAAAATCCAGAATTGAGGGGAGATTCCACTGAAGCTCAAAATTCCGCGGTTGTGCTGAAATGGTTCACATCTTTAAGATGGAGAATCATCGAGCCTTGTGAAACACCAGAAAAGTAGAAAAGACAGCGTTTGAGAGTAGTTCACTCTCTAAATTCTCTTCAAGTACTCGGAATCGCTCTCTTTACTACTCTTGCGGGCTTCGTCCAACATAGAATCGATGCCTTTCTCTTTGAGAGCTTTCTGTTCAACCCTGTGAGCGCGAAGCCTCTCTTGTAGAGGGATAAACAAGGGATGATGGCATACATTCAAGCAGGTCTTGTACTTGCTGAATAATTCTTCACACTCATTTGTCGACGTGTTGCCACGCAGATATTCTGTCACAATTAGCTCAACTGTCACTCAGTATCCAGAGAAATGCACATTCATACTCTCACTGTACCACTTTAGAAAACAGGTGTCGTACTTCCTGTTTTCAAATTAGTTCACAGTGGGCCCGGGAAGAAGACATGCTTGAAAACGGAGTACTCTTTGATATCATTGCACTCGGGAGCTATAGAAGCCGCCATGGTGGGGAGATCTGTGAAGTTTTGGAACGGCGTCTGCTCAGTGCAGGAAAATAGATTCCAGTCCTTGCGCTGATCTTGATCACTTGCAAGACTTTCTGCGACTGATATAATACGACTGTTACAATGTCGTTATCCCAGCAAAAAAGCGCTGGAGGCTTACCGCTTTACCTTCCTATTTAAATCAATCAGTTGTTCTCCGCCGGCGTTTTGTTTCTCCGAGAGCCTATGCATAGCGACTTTTTTTCCGTCGGAGATGTTTTATTTTCAATGCATCAAGATTGGTAGACGATTTGCAGACCATAACCTGTATCGTCTGTTTCTCTTCTAGTCTTCTGTCTTCATCTCTGGGGTCGACCAAGTCCGGGACGCCCAGGTCTGCCCGCCCATTATGGATTCTGCAGCAGACTTTACACCGTTTCAGGAACGGTTAACGTCTAAGCTGGTGCAGATGACGCGCACCGTCGGACAGCTCTCATCTGAAGACCTCAATTTCTTCCGCTCGTCAAGCTCTGAGGTTTCGGAATCGCTCGACGAACAAAGCGCGAGACTTTTATCTCTGACCTCTTCCATTCTCAAAGCCGCAACAGGAGGCACAGATTTATCGGCTCCCGTCCTGCGAGATGAGGAATCTATCGATGACAATTGGCGCGGCGTAGTAGATGTGATCGATGCTCTTCTGGAGAAGGCTGATGCTTGTCTTGATGAATTCACTGGAGTAATCAAGAAACTGAGTCCTTCACAGCAAGAGCAAGGCAGCAAGTCTCTGGGCAGAAAGGCTGCCTCATCAAAATTTCCCAACATATACGACTATGGTCCGTCGAAGATCCCGAAGCCACAGCTGCAATTCGAGCGCCTTCCTGATAATACCGATGTTTCTCCTTTCCGACCTCTCCTTAGAACCAAGCCGCATGCTATGGTACCGCTGGAAGAATCCATCAGACCTGTTGATTCTGCGCCTGGGTACAGAAATCCTTACGAAACTGAAATTCGCGCCGCAAAATTTCCTCCATCAACCTACGTTTCCTCTCCCCCTATCGATTATAAACCGTTTGAGTCTACGACGGCTACATTCGTTGACACATTAGAAGGTGTGAAGGAGATGCTGAATGAGCTTAAGTTGGCGAACGAAATCGCAATCGATTTAGAACACCATGATGTACACTCGTATCACGGTTTAGTGTCGCTGATGCAGATTAGCACGCGCGAAAAGGACTGGGTTGTTGACACGCTCAAGCCGTGGAGAGAAGAGCTTCAATTGCTAAATGAGGTCTTTACGGATCCCAGCATTCTCAAAGTATTTCACGGATCGTCCATGGACATCATCTGGCTGCAGCGTGATTTAGGCTTATACGTCGTTGGGATGTTCGATACATACCATGCCGCCTGTGCTTTGAACTATCCGAAAAGAAGCCTGAAATATCTTCTTCAGAAGTTTGTAAATTTCGAAGCTGATAAGAGATACCAAATGGCCGATTGGAGAATCCGTCCTCTCCCACAGGGTATGTTCGACTACGCTCGATCGGATACTCACTATCTTCTTCATATCTATGATCACTTGCGGAATGAGCTCCTCGCACAATCCATGCCTGAACAGAACCTCATCGACTACGTTCTAGAGCAATCCAAGAATGAGGCCTTGCAACGATATGAGCGCCCAGTTTATGATGCTGCCACAGGACAAGGGCCTGGCGGTTGGTACGACTATCTTTCTCGCAATCCGGCAATCTTAAGCAAGGAGCAATTTGCCGTGTTCAAGGCAGTCCATCAATGGCGCGATGAGGTTGCGAGAGCTGAAGACGAAGGCGTGCAATGTGTGTTTCCGAAGCATATTCTGTTTAAGGTCGCCCAGGTCATGCCGCTGGACCAAGGAACCCTCTTCAGGACACTCTCCCCTGTGACACCAATCGCGAAAGAGAGGGCTTCGGACCTTCTCGAAGTCATCAGGAGCGCGAAGATCGCGGGCGCCAATGGACCAGAGTGGCGGGATGTCATTAGGCCAATGAAATCGGCAGGACTGGCAGCTGGCGTTGGACAGGCTCCATTGACGCCGCCTGCACCAGAGGTATCCGAAGTTCCTGCAGCGGGCCGCTTCGAAGTGTCGCAGTTTTGGGGCACCGCTCTGGATCATCGGGATCCTCCAACACCTCCAGAATACTCGATTGTCGCCTCGGCTGAAGCTCTTCGACTTTCTCTTCCTTTGCCACCCATGCCGATGACGGTCTCTGAAGCTCGCGAAAAACTGGCCACTAAACCCATTCCACCTTCTAAACCCGCATCTCCCGCTGTGACGCCTGAGAATGACGATAGCAGCAGGATCTTCACCGTGAAAGAACTTGGCGGTCCGCGGAAACGGAAGGTTGCCGCCACTGAATCATCCGATAACGCTGCATCATCGGAAGTTGATGATCTCAGTGCTGATGCGAGCTCTTCTCTGGAAGCCACAGAACAATTATCAAAGAAGCAGCGCAAGAAGGCGAAGAAAGACAAAATATCATCGGAGGCTCGGCAGTCCGAAAGCGACAATCAAGAGGCCGCTCCTTTTGACTACACAGCTGCTGAATCGGTCCTTCATGCTCAGCCCGCGCAGGTTTCCGCAGGACATCAATCCAAACGACCTTTCAACCCATATGCAAAAGCGCTTGATGCGCCAGACGGTATGCGCAAGGCGAGAAAAGAGACTGCGGGAAAGACATTCACGTTCAGATAGTAGTCAGGAACAGCGAGAAGCACATAATGGAGATCCATTGCACCATTCCGGCCTGTGTATATCTTCCTCTCTGTTATTCTTCCTGGGCATTTGGAGGTATCATGGATCTAGTGTTTTCATTGCCAGCATAGCGATACCCGGCATGTTTTATTATCCGGTCATGAATGTACAACATACAAAAAGTTATATTTCTCTGCCATTACCTCAGGAATCCCTCTTCGTCTATCGTAACATGAATCTAGATCTAGGAACCACTCGA
Organism: Evansstolkia leycettana; assembly: GCA_000787455.1. Lineage (NCBI taxonomy): Eukaryota > Fungi > Ascomycota > Eurotiomycetes > Eurotiales > Aspergillaceae > Evansstolkia > Evansstolkia leycettana. The sequence goes on along the minus strand of JSYV01000791.1, from coordinate 57,823 downwards.
GTGGCCGCCTCGACTCTTAGCAGCGTTGGTCAATGCCAAAAGGATATCAAGAAGATTCTTCCATGTTCATCAATGCTGCAACTGACTACAGATGTCGGACACAAAAGTCGTTGCACTAAAATCAGCACATCTCAACATCCAACTAGCCAACTCTCCCTGTTCGTAAAGTTTTACGGCGTTGTTGAACCATATAAGAATACATCATGACAGCTCCTAAGATCTCATTAGAATCATGGTCACGTTCCATGTCAACATGGCATTCGAGTTCATGTCCTTGCCATACGCAAATACCCTGGGTGGGCTAAGTCGCGAAAGCCAGCAAACTTACCTGGCACGTAAAGCAAGAGACAGAAGTAGAAAATTCCCGCTACAGCAAGACTAGACGAATCAGAAGACGCAGCCCTGTACATTTGGGCAAAGTAGGCACTTGGGCGCCGCCCACAAGAAATACAAAATACAGATATCGAACTGTATCTGCGAAAGACCACGCAAACAGCATGCTCGGATATGCTGCACTCGTGGCAACTTCTCCAGGATAAGGACGGCAGACGGCCCAGACTTGAATGCATCGAGTGAAGATCTGGGTTGTGGTCGTTGAAACAGGAGCTCGCAATCCGTATATTGATTCAGAAACAGATATCCAAGAATGAGCAAGCAGTATTCAACTTGTTTTCCCTCCGTTTTCGGGAACCATAGCATTTCCATTTATTGCCATGAAGTGGAAAGATCAGTCATTGAACCTTTTATCTCGCAACATGGATATCTATTGATCCCAAAGATCATGATGGGTATTTGTGTGGAAACAAACGTACTAGTTGCGGCATGTATAATCTCCGCAAGAGCTAGTTTCTGTTTCCATCTGGTCCAGGACTCAATCTTACTGTAGCACACATCCGAGTCCGGTATTGACTCTTTTACGGTCGTGACAACGGCTTCGAGAACTCGTAGCCACAGCCCAGTGCAGATGGCATTGTAGCAAAGAAGGTACGTCACTTCCATCATGCTTGTAAGAGGAAATAATCCAGGTGAAGGACCTAGATGCGGTTTCTAATAACGTTGGATATCGTCTTCTTCAGTCCAATTATTAAAATGTCTTCCTTGATAATAATTAAGATAGAGGGACAGAAAACATCAATAGTGCTGAGAAGTGAGACAAACTGGCAGAGTCAGTTCAAATGCAAAATGATAGATCCACACTGGTTTAGTTCTAAGAGCTGCTCTCTTGCCTGTGAAATCCTGCATCTAGTTCAACTGTGCAAAATGCAGTTCAACAATCCCATCAACTGACGCTTTTGCTAATTGAATCCAACATAGTGAGTGAAAGGCAGCTTCACTTAGACCAGCACGGTAGTAGTATTCGCTTACCTAGGTATCTAGACCTCGACATAACCGAACATGGTGAGCCATCTCTGGTGTTTTAATCTCGACCAATAAAAATGAATTTCAAACGAGATTTTGATCACCTTGGAAATAATGATTAAAGGATTAGAGACATAGGGCTCTAAGGACACAGGCCTGTGGGCAAGTCATCAGCAAGAACATTCACTGCCATAAAAGACAAGTTAACTAGGTATTTGTGAAGGAGCATATCCAGTATATATGCTGAGCTTCTTCAGCTTCCCAGAATACAGTTCAGTAGGTTATAATGGACAGATATCAAATATTGATACCTATAATTGAGTCACAACTGCCGCCTTTCTGCAACCTCACAAGCATAAAGTGGCTATTTGAAAAGATGAACATTAGTCGCGTTAGTTGTGGATGACATAACACAGCAAGAAGTTGGAACAGATGTAGTGCATCCTTGACTCTGGGGGTGTATCCTCTGAATACAGCAAGATAAGGTATTAAGTAGAATCAGCTCTTCGAATGCCATGCTTCAAGCGTTGAGGGAAGCTGATATATCAAGAGCAGAAGATCGCATGCCAGCCAAAGATGCATGGAATTGACATTGTCGATCAGACACTGCACATCCACAAATGCATCATCCTGCAGGGCTCGACTGTCGGGGTATACCTTTTGTTCATTGACTTGAGAGAAATCAAAGGAAGGATCCTCTCTGATTTTCATGGATAACGCATTCATTGCTGCATGAATCATGATAACATAGGGGCAGCTATGCTGGCGAGTCTACCATCTTGCCATCGTGCAGACGGTTCTAACGCGGAAAAGCAGAAGACAGTATATCTGTCTGTGGGCTTCAAAATCATTGAAGAACGTGCCACCTCTTGGTGGACATTCAACCAACCTTCATCATGGCAGACCCCGCGTCCATCCCGAGTACTGCATGCGAGGGCCAGCCGCCAGCGTCGTCAGGATAGAAGCTGAACAAATGAACCCATTGTGGGGCTAAGGGCCTTGACAAATTTCAACATTAAGTATTATGTATGAGAAAAAGCAACATGCGCTAATGGACTTTAATCGTAATGCGGGGTTCATCGACTGAAGCTGCATGTCAAAGCTTTAGGTACACCGACTCGACTGCCATGCAATGACCATTGTGATTTGTGGCATTACGCTGGTGCACGCCACAAGAAATAAATAGTCGTTCATGATGGTAACGCCTCTTGATATGCGTCAAAGCTTGCTCTACTCCAAGTAAAAACTACGAGGCAAGCTGACAGGGTGACATATCAGGGAGTTGGAATACGAAGACCACCTCATTTGGGAAAGGATACCTACCCCGTAAAATTGGCTCCAGATGATACAGTACTGACCGCGCTCGTTTGAGATACAGGCGTCTTGCTGGGTAATATGCTGCACCAATATCGGCTGGTGGTCATATATGTAATGTCGATGTACTCAAAGTGAAAGTTACCAGAGATATGTACCCAACGTCTTGTACGGTAGGCGCAAAAGAGCGTGCAGCGACCTACTGTGTACTGTGTGTACTCTACCTTGGATTCGAGTAGTAATGACCCTCTAGCTAGATGATAAATTAAGTTAAACTTATGACAGGTCTGGACTCTGGCACTAATTCTGCATCCTCGAGCTCAGAACAACCGTAGGTACGTGCACGCAATTGACAAGGTAAAGGGTGTCACCTGACCTGATGTTCTGACATTCTCCCTGGCTAGAATAATATTTCCTGGGATGAATGATCCAAGTATTGAATCAAGACAGCAAATGATTTCTTCTGTGCGTTTCTGTTCTCTTTTAGCCTCGGATTAAGAATTCCATGTTTGACTCCTTGGAAATAAGTACTTGGATATGATGTACTGTAGTCATCCAACCATTAACTACTGGGGTTGATGTTGACGAGACAGCAGAGAAAGAAAAGACACGGAAGGAAATTGACAGATAAGCCTAGTTTCACTGGACTGCTTATGCAGGCCGTTGACGCAGGTACCAGTCTACTTGTGGTAGTGCTGCAACACCGCTAGCAAGGTACAGTACTCCGTCCCTTGTGCCATGGTTGCACAAGTACAGTACGGAGTACTCCGTAGTCAGGTATATGAATAGAGTCCCGAGACCAGGGTTACCTTGCAGCAAGTTTCAAGTTATATTTATAGTCTTGTTAGTGGTTTCCAAACCTAGCAGCAATGCTAGCATGCTATGCACACCCTACCACTGTCATTGTCAACGTTATTCTTAGTACTACAAAAGTAACTTTTGTACCTCCGTATGATTTCTGTGATCTGAACTCCACAGGGCGCAGTAATCATGATGTGGATGGCGTTGACTGGCCTGTTCCCTCCGCTGGTAAGGTTTATCTGTACACAGCACGGTAGTAATAATAGAGATCAGCCCTGGGGGTGGAGGAGGAACACTTCCTGTAGAACAGTGGGCCAAGTGAGAAAGAAAACCAGGCCAATCAAGATGGAAAATGCCAGCACAGATCGATGATAGTCGAGTCCGCATCTCCAATTCTTAATCCAACTGGTCGTTGCCTCCATTCAGGGTCATCGATGGATATCTGAAACAATACAGGTGGGATCATACAGTAGGGCCATCTCGATATCATTGATCACAGGTCAATCGAAGACGAGGATGATTCGTAACGAGACGTCGTAAGCATGTCCATCTCCTCGAAGCAGCATGAGTTACATAAGATTGGTGGCCATTTGATACAGTAGTGGCAAGGCGCACAGATCGGATCGAATCGGAGCACGAGACAGATCCCAAGAAGCTCTGATAGCAATTGCAAGGTTGCCGAGTCTTCTTGCATCCCACTCCTATCACAACTTCAAAAGTATCTCTCGTTGCGTCATTACTGGCATCTTCTCCCCTCCTTGTCCTCTTCCGTGTACAAGAGCCTGTGTGTACTGTACATCGCTAGCGCGGAGTCTAAGCGGGCCTTGACCCCCTTGTGCCACTCCGAGTTTGAAGGCTGTGGGCGATAACCAGCGACCAAAGCCTGGGCCAGGGGTAAGTGTACCAAACAATCGCAAGTCAGAGTCTGTCAGACTTCTCCCAGAGCCGACGGAAGAGATGGAGATTCAGGCACCCGAAAGTTGCAACTGTCGCAGACCAGGAACGAACCGCCTGCGTGCAACCGCTGGCTCCAGTCAGGGATGGTTCCCCTTGCGTCGTCCTGCATCCCGCTTGGCGCAGTAGCGTACTAGACTGTCAAACAGTAGAAGACACCTGGAGGATTCGGAAGATGATCATCCGGTCTGCAGGTTGGTTTGACAACTTGACATGTCTCTGTTAGGAAATTGACGGACGACAATAAGGGTGTAGAAAGCTGAAAATGAACAAGGAAAATCAGACAGCATAACTCTTTACAATGTACTCCGTACGGAGTACTCCATACTGTGTGTTCTAATCTCCACAGCAGAAGGGACCTACTAGTCAGGTACCCGCGTCGTCAACGGTCAGCTGGTCATGACGATGGTTCTTACCACCACACTCCCGAGTCCCCTGTCGCCTGTTCCTCGATCATTCCATTCCTCCTGCGCCAGTCTGTGAAACTGACCAGTCTCTCAACTTTGTTTACTCGTTTTTGATCATCAGTAGGAACAGGCCCTTTCAGTTGAAGTACTGTAATAAGAAGTTTGCTTGCTGGACACCGAGAATAATTAATTGGATCCCCTGGATGGAAGAGAACTGGAGCCCCTATTCAGGTACCTTTTTGCAAGCACCAAGAGCCGACTCCACCATCAAATCCCTATCCCCAAGCAAAACCACCACCAGCCTTTTCGCGGCAGGAAAAAAAATAATTAGTCCCCATCTATCTTTTTCTTTCGATCTTCCCCCACCTCATTATTTCCCCCTCCTTCTTGCGAAAAAAGCGCTAGGGAGACTACTGTTGCTACTGACTCCCGTCTAATAATACTGTAATAGTAATCCAATTCTTATTTCCCCTCCAGCTTATCGTGTTTCTGGTACCTTTTCATCTCTTGTCCAATCCCATATCTCCATTCTAATCCCGTCCCTGGCTTGCGCTTCCCTTCCAACGTTGGCTTCTGCGGCTCCTGCCTTCGCATCTCTGTCGCTCAGAGGTCTTCTTCTCCTCCCTCTTCACCTCTCTCTCTTTGTTAAGCTGCTCAACTGCTTCACGACGGCTACTTTATCCGCACTGCGCATTTTGACAGCCTTTTCGCGGATCAGCCAATCAATCAACCTTTTCTCTCGTGTCTCATTCGACTGTTCGGCCCATCGAGGTTACCTACAGTGTTTCATCCTCTCGATCGACTTCCTCCTCCTTTGCCTCCGTTCCGATCTGTCGCAGGATACGCCTCGTGTTTGCATTAGCTGTTCCTTGTCTTCTGCCCCATAGCGGGCAGAGCTCCCAAATTTCTTGAGGGAAGAGAGAAAGGTACGCCTCCAAATATGAATTGCGTGGTCGCGACACACGATCGCTTCGCAAGAGGTCAGATTCTAATGCTCGAGATTAGGCCACTTCTTCTCCATCCTCAACCGATCAACACATCACGAGTGGTATTCGACGGATAGTGAGGGCGGAAATCAGCAAAGTCGTGTTTATTGAGCCTATTCCTATGCCTCATATCACACTCCGATAATCTCGCCTTTTGCCTAAAATTTCACAATGTCCGTTGCAACAATGCTACAACCAGCGTCAAGAGCCTCAAGGGCCTCCACCTCCTCCTCGTCATCTTTCCAACCCGTCACGCGGCAGAACACAATGTCTTCGCACGATACGCGGTCCCTCCGCCAGTCGAAGCGGCTATCCGTCACGGCGCTTTATCTTTCTATGTCCGCAAAAGACAAGGATCTTGAGATTTCGGATGATCTAGCGAAAGGTACGGTCGGTGTCCTTTTATTGGCAGAAACACGTATCTCACTGACCCCTGTCCAGCGCAAAAATATCTCAGGGAGCTGAAGATGAAGATCTCCTCCCAATCGAAGAAGAATTTCGTGCTCGAAAAAGATGTGCGATATTTAGATTCACGAATAGCTTTGCTCATTCAGAACCGCATGGCACTTGAGGAGGTAAGACTACTCCGATGACATACTGTTCACGAAGTTAGTCGCTCACCAATGTCCAGCAAAACGAAGTAGCCAGCCATCTCGATGATACCGCTGATCCCCAGGAGGGATTCTTCCCGAATGATGAGAAGACCCAGAAATACGGAAACCTTCTCTTCTTACTTCAATCTGAGCCTCGTCATATTGCGCATCTATGCCGCCTGGTCTCCATGTCCGAGATTGATTCTCTCCTTCAGACCGTGATGTTCACCATCTACGGAAATCAGTACGAGAGCCGCGAAGAGCATCTATTGCTCACCATGTTCCAATCAGTTTTGACCTACCAGTTTGATAACACGCCCGAATATTCGTCCCTTCTCCGCCAAAATACTCCAGTATCTCGAATGATGACCACCTACACACGACGCGGTCCTGGTCAAAGTTACCTGAAACAGGTCTTGGCCGATCAGATCAATTCTCTGATAGAATTGCGCGATGTCGATTTGGAGATCAATCCGCTAAAAGTCTATGAGAACATGGTCAAACAAATAGAGGAGGAAACAGGCTCGCTCCCAGATCATTTGCCGAAGTCGGTCACAGCTGAGGTTGCTGCTGAGAATGAGCAGGTGCAGGCGATTATCGCTCCGCGACTGAAAATGCTCACGGATATTGCAAACTCCTTCTTAACGACAATTATCAATTCTGTCAACGAGGCACCTTATGGTATCAGGTGGATTTGCAAGCAGATCCGTAGCCTCTCGCGAAGGAAGTACCCCGATGCTCAGGACCAGACCATTTGTACCTTGATCGGTGGATTCTTCTTCCTTCGATTCATAAATCCCGCCATTGTCACTCCCCGGTCATACATGCTGATCGAGTCCACACCAACCGAGAAACCGCGACGGACCCTCACACTGATTGCTAAAATGCTTCAGAATCTGGCTAACAAACCATCCTACTCTAAAGAGCCATATATGGCAAAACTACAGCCTTTCATCGAGCAAAATAAGGAGCGGGTCAATAAGTTCATGCTTGACCTGTGCGAAGTCCAAGATTTCTATGAAAGCTTGGAAATGGACAACTACGTGGCTCTGTCTAAACGCGATCTAGAATTGCAGATCACGCTCAATGAGATGTACGCTACTCACGCTCTCCTTGAGAAGCACAGCGCCGCGCTCGCGCAGGATCAGCACTCGCACCTCCATGAGCTCTTGCAAGAACTGGGCCCTGCTCCTCCACAAGTCCCTAGGAAAGAGAATAGGACAATTACTGTTCCTTTATTCAGTAAATGGGAGACCGCTTTAGATGACCTGACTGCGGCTCTCGACATTACCCAGGAAGAGGTCTTCTTCATGGAGGCGAAGTCAACATTTGTGCAGATCTTGCGGTCATTGCCACCTAACTCGTCAGTCGCCCGTCGACCCCTTCGACTGGATCGGATAGCGGAAGCCGCGGCCACCTTGAAGAATGATGCCGTCATGGTTCGAAAGGGCATTCGGACCATGGAACTTTTGAGTCAACTGCAGGAGATGGGGGTCATCGACCGTTCGGACGAATTTAGCTTGCTTCGCGACGAGGTGGAGCAGGAATTGGTGCACCTGGGTTCATTAAAGGAGAAAGTACTCGAGGAGACGAAGCAGCTTGAAGAGGTTTTCCGGACCATTCGCGATCACAATGCGTATTTGGTGGGCCAATTAGAAACCTACAAGTCCTACTTACACAACGTTCGAAGTCAGTCTGAGGGCAAGCAAAGGAAGCAACAGAAGCATCAGGAGCTCGGACCGTACAAATTCACCCATCAGCAACTTGAAAAGGAAGGCGTCATTCGACGAAGCAATGTTCCGGAGAATCGACGGGCCAATATCTATTTCATGTTCAAAAGTCCGCTGCCTGGTACTTTCGTTATCAGTCTTCATTATAAAGGTCAGTTTCCCGTTACTCCCATGCCCTGATATCTTTCCGGTCGCGGAAAACTGACTTCACTTTACAGGTCGTGCTCGTGGTCTTCTAGAGCTAGACCTCAAGCTTGATGACCTGCTAGAGATGCAGAAGGATAACCTTGAGGACCTCGACTTGGAGTATGTTCAATTTAATGTGTCCAAGGTGCTTCTGCTGTTGAACAAACGGTTTGCGAGAAAGAAGGGATGGTGAAGGGGTCTTTACTGCAAGATCCCTGCATTTCCATGTGAAGCCCTACATGGAACAAAGCAGACGACTGGCAGTCCGATCCAAAGGCGAGCTCGGTTTTCGCTTCGAGTTTGAAGGATCCGTCGCCAGACCAGTCTTGACGAACAATGACCAGCATCAATATGCCATATTCCCAAGCAGCAAAGCCTCTGTGGCTTGGGTTGCCTCTCTTATGTTATGATTTGAAGATGGACACTCGATTTTTCGTTATACATATTAGCTCAGCTCCACGCCGGATTGACGAACAGCCGCCAGTTAATTGCGACCTGTCGGCTTTGATTCAGTTCCAGTTCTTTGATACCCTTTCCTCCCAGCTTGAGGTGTGACCATATGGAAGAGACGTATACTGTGCGAGGCAATGAGGACATACATCAGTTCCAGATTGGCCAAAACAGCCCGCTGGCTCGGGCATAGAGCTCTCTGTCTCTGGCAGTTCGTTCTCGTCTTGCGAGGGTTATACCCATTCTACATTGATGCAAGTTTTTGTATGCTGTGGCCATGTTTCTTGTGTTTTTTTCTTTTTTTTTTTCTTCTGGCTCGCGCTGTTCGCTTATTGACTATTTTCTTAATCATGTCTTCTTATACTCCAATTCGTTGAAGTGTTTTGTTTGTCAATATTTGAAACATCCCTTATATAGCCCCTGACCTGTAATCTTATTAATTGTGGCGCCTCCTACCTCTTTTAAGTATGCTTTTGCCTCCAATTTCCCCTTTTTTTCGCCAATCGCGATGTCGGGCGGTCTGGAGGATTCATCTTCGTGTCACAATGTCACTGTCTTGTTGATCATTGTTTTAACTGAATACCCTCATTTGCTGTAAGATTGCTTGGGCAGTATTCATGCGCATCTGGAACCTTGTTATTCTACACGTGTTTTTCGTCATTGAGAATGAATACAATGTCCTTTCGAAGGGGCAAATCCTCCAAATCATCTACGTCACTCCCGATTCTAATATACAGGAAGATTCTGTAGGTAGATATCTGAAAAATGATACAGCCAACCACATAATTGTTTCTTCCCATCAACTCTTGTAGCCATAGAATGGAATGAAGTCCTCCAAGAGGAATCCTCCATCGTATTGATTGTGCTTCTGTATGCCCCGTGTTGGGCTTCGATTTAGCGTCACCGCCTGTGTTAGAACTTTAGTTAGCCCCTCGTCTCCGCGCTCGGTGTCTCCATCTCCTACTTTAGCTGAACGGTGGCCTTTCGTCAATCCTCTCACTAACACACAGACACTCTACAGTCTCGTGGCGTTGTCGAGACTATAATTGCCTGCTGTTAGGTTCGATTTATAAAGAAAGCAGTACGCTTGTGCGTGGGCTTAGGAATTGACCATACTGATAGTTTGCCTACCATACCGAATCTCCACACTCTCCCTTCTACCTTAGTCTGCCTGCCCAAAGACACTCATTTCGCTGCTCTCTCTGCCCTTCACAGTTAAAGAGACCAAAACGATACGGAACATCTGATTCTGAGACACTCCTACAGAAACAATGGCAGCTGCAGCAGAATTGCAGGCGCCTTTCGACCCGAAGTACGACGACTATGACTTCCCTACCACTGCGCCCGAGCCTCAGCCTGGTCATCCCGGGCACACGACGCCGGAACAGAATGCAAAGGTGTTCCAGCTCAGGACTGAGCTTGAGAGACTTGGTTACACCGAGAGGCTGGATACTCTAACCATGCTGCGCTTCCTGAGAGCCCGCAAGTTCAACGTCGAGGCAGCAAAGACTATGTCAGTAAACCTTGTTATCCCTTTGGTGGAATTTGCCTTGCTTGACACGCATAGGGTTGAGTGGCGTTGCTCAGCCCATGCATTCTGGAGAGAACAGATGATATCTGTAAGAAGAAAGCCTTAAATTACTTGCTGATGTTGCCTCGTGCGTTCAGGTTCATTGAATGTGAAAAGTGGAGGAAGGAATTTGGCACGGACAGCATTTGCCGTGAATTTGAATACACCGAGAAGCCCGAGGTATTCAAGTACTATCCTCAATACTATCACAAAACAGACAAGGTGTGTTCCATCCTGATGATACTTCCATGCGCCGAACGCTAATCGCACTGGCCTCGATCAGGATGGAAGACCCGTTTATATCGAGAAGCTTGGCAAGATCGATCTCAATGCCATGTACAAGATCACAACCGCTGAGCGCATGTTGAAAAACCTCGTGATGGAGTATGAGAAGCTTGCGGATCCTCGATTGCCCGCCTGCTCGCGGAAGGCCGGCAAGCTCCTCGAGACTTGCTGCACGATCATGGACTTGAAGGGTGTCGGTATCACGAGCATCCCTTCCGTGTACGGATACATCCGTCAGGCCTCTGCCATCTCCCAGAACTATTACCCTGAGCGATTGGGCAAGCTCTATCTGATCAACGCACCTTGGGGCTTTAGCAGTGCTTTCAACGTTGTGAAGGGCTTCCTCGACCCGGTTACTGTCGAGAAGATTCACGTTCTCGGAAGCAACTATAAGAGGGAGCTTCTGGCCCAGGTTCCTGCGGAGAACCTCCCCGTCGAATTCGGAGGGACATGCGAGTGCGCTGGAGGGTGCGAACTCAGCGATATGGGCCCGTGGCAGGAACCGGAGTGGACCAGGCCACCCAAGTGGGCTGTTCCCAAGGAAGGACAGGATGCTGTTATCAAGAACGAGGACCCAGGCCTCGAGAAGCACGAAGGCGAGGCACAAGGTGGAGCGGAAACTGCCAACCTAACTGCATAGAATAGCTTCCAATTGTCCTCTCTTTCTTCGTTCCTATCCTCGGCCACGTTGCCCTCTCGAGTGTTCTTTCATCACATTCGTCCCTTTTTTTGGATCATCATCGCTCAAATACAATTGCTTTACTGAAGATTTGTCCCTTTCAGGAAGTGTCTGATAAAACCTACAACACTTATGGTCCGCTTTTCTCCCTTGTCTACTCAAACCACCATCCATCCTCTTCGCACTAGATCGGAATCTTACTCGGTCTGAAGACCTCCTTGACTTCCCACTTCCACCCTCCGATTTTTCCTCCACAAAGAAATTACCATAGAGACTGAATTGCGGTGAAACTGGATGCAACAAAGGAGATTGCATCATTGCCGTGGAGATTAATTCAGTCGGTTTTGCATTTTTTTGAGAGTTTGTTGTATGAAGTACATATCAATAGCAGATACTAAAATCGAGGAAAATTGTAATGATAGAGGATGAAAAGCTACAACGACAAATACAAATTGCTGATCAAGAACTCAACCATCAAAAGACATACCTGATGGAGACCTAATTCGTAATGATTTCCTAGCTATGCAATAATGTGGTATCATCCTCCAGGACCTATTAAACCTAACACCGGACGCCATTCCTCCATCCGAAGGAAAAATTGGATACAACGGGGTCGATCCCCAGAGTTGTGTGCCTCCCATCACATCTTTTCCACAACCTCAACTGCTCGACCAGCTCTTTCAGCCTTGCCCATTGTCGTCGCCAAAGCATTGCTATCCGCGCCTTCATCGACATTCGTGCTTTTATCATCACCTTGTACCGCTTCGCCCTGTAGACGAAGCAGTGTCCGTAACGTATCCTCATAAACCTCAGCCATCTCTCCACTCTGCCAACGGTCGGCCTCGTGCGGCGTGCCGAGCGGTATTTGTAACTTCCACTCCGGCCTGATAGATTTCGTGGCACGCCGATGCTTGCGTCGCTGTTGACGTTCTTGTTGCCGCTGGTATTGCATTTGCTCGTTCCTTTCATTTTCAGTTTGTTTCATCATGTTCCCTTCGACATCAGCATCGGGCATTTTCGCGTCTTCGTCATTCTTCTCCTCGTCACCTTCTTCTCCGCCAACAACAAAGTCGCCCTGTTCTTCAGCCTCTTCCTCCTTATCATCTTCTTCCAGCGCCCGCTTCAATTGCTTCGCGTATTCCCTCGCAGCTCGACCCGGCGCGTCCCGCCTCAATTGCGCCACGGCGGTAGTTAGGGACTCCAACTGCGCATAGAGCGATGTCACCCGCGCCGCGAGTTCGGTGTCGTAGGGCTCATACTCAACTGTCTCGGGGGCTGTGAAAGAGGCAGGAAAGGGGAATTGAGGCGACGACGAGTCGAGACCGTTGATGCTGATTGATGAGGAGGCGGCAGTAAAAGTGCGGTTTATGAACTGTACGGAAATCGAATCTCGAGTGGTTAGTTAGGTGTTCCATTTGGGAAGCATTTTTTTCCACGGATAGAATTTGCTCACCTCATCTACAAGTTCTCTGACGCGCTCACGCATCGGATCTGGAGCATCATTGTTCGTAGCTGAAGGGGGAAAATGGAGATCTAATTTGCGACGCGACAGGGCAACCGTGTTGGCGTATAGGTAGGTGAAGTCTGCGGGAGACTGGAGTTCGATTTTGCGATAATGAGGCGCTTGCATGGTCGTAAAGGCTGATTATGGTTAATTGAACGCGTCTGAAGTTGAATCGTGACTTGGGCAGCGTTGGTGTTATCAAGTGTTCCCTCAGTAGTACGACTAAAACTGGACGGATGTTTATCGCGCTTGAAACCATGCGGAAGGTTGATCGCCCCCACAAACGATGTCATGGTGCCTCCTCGATACTGCAACTCACCGCCAGCCCAGCTTTCTACCTTTCTTTGATTTCGCTCTTCTTTCTCTTCAACTTCATATATGGGTTCGTAATTAATTGATACCCCGTGTTTTCTTCTAGTCATCGTCGTTTTCTCTATGAAGCATCGTTATAGTTCGCTATTATGATGAGGTGACGTCTTATACCGCAGCAATGCAGTTGAAGTCTTGGGATACTTCTTCCGACTATCTGTTTCATCCGGGGGACCTATAGTGCTACGAAGACTAATCTCGTCTTGAATACAACCGTATTGACTATGGAAGACACCTCTAGCATTGCACTCATTGATAATACTCTTCCTCGACTGCTTACGAACGATCACCAATTGTCTCCATCGACGTCGTCTGCCTCACCTCGTCTCTCGAAATGGCTGACTAAATCTTCCGCGAAAAGCGAACTTGCGAAGAGAAAATACGCCAAATGGCAGCCGCACAAGCTGGGAGTCACCGAGAACGTCCAAAGCGGAGAAGCATCCCGAGCTCGACAGGCTTCGACGACAGGGACTGTTAGGAGTGGCACTTCAGACCAACACCTTCAAGGGGTTGATAGAGTCGAAACCGCGGATTTTGCGTCTCCTCAAGACCAGGGGAACGTGTCTACGGATGAAGCCGCCGACCCTGCGGCTTCGAATGAGTCCCAGGCACTCAGCGAGTTAGATATCCTTTACGAGAACCAGCGGGGCTGGTTCTTTTTTGGAGTCCCGCTTTACTCGCATAAATCCCTTCTCAACCTTGACCCAGGTCCCTGGGTAACCTCAGATTTGAAAGAAAGCCCCGTCAATATCACAAACGCGCAGCTGCCGGACCCGAGCTGGGAATGGGCCTGGAGGACATGGTATGTCGATATGTCTGGGGACGTTGACGAACAGGGCTGGCAATACTCCTTCTCTTTTGCCTCGAATGCGTGGCATGGAACGCACCCGTGGTTTCACTCCTTCGTTCGGAGACGGAGATGGGTCAGACTTCGCGTCAAGCGGGCTCCTCACAAGACTAATGGTCGAGGTCGGTCAGGGTTTGAGATGGCACACATGCTCAATGAAGATTACTTTACTATACACTCCAGAGCAAAGACCAGAGACTCAAGTTCAGGACCCGTGTCGCGCGTTGCATCGGCAGCAGCATCGGCGTACTTGAGTCGCAGGAGAACGAAAGTAGATGAGCAAGTCCACCTGGAGGACATCACGAACATTCCTGCTCTGATGCGAGCGTTGAAAATGGCAGTCGTCGACCGGGAGAAGATTGACGCTCTCAAGAAGTTCATTGACGACGGGGGCGAAGAACTCCATTATCTGGAAGAAAAGGTACGCTTAGCCTCTCCGTTACTCCGTCGAATTTCTTCTTTACATTGTCACTGAATCGGTTTTTCTTGCGCAGATTCCCGAGATAATGTCTCTTTTCGTATTTCAAACGTCGAGATGGCAATTTCTGACATACATGCTCGGAGTCATCAATGAACTGTCGCAAAAGACTTCCAAAACTGAGGGCAAGGTTGCCGAAGAGATAAAACGCAAACAAGACAATCTGACCAAAGCTGCCGAGGCAGCTAGACATCATATCACAGGCCCAGATGTGTTCAGCGACACCAAAGGGGAATCAGTCACTGGAATGCTAGATTTAACACAAATCTCCGAGCACGATGGTCTACTGTCCCGTCATCCCGGAAGATCTGGAGGGGAATCAATGGGTCGTAGAGACAGCATCAAGGGTATCCCTAAGGAGGCGGAAATTGGACGGGAAGGCCATATTTATTAGGATATCATTCCGAGTCTCTGCAAGGAGTTAATACGAATCTGTCGTCTGCGGCGAGCATTCATTCGGCCTTGGTTTCGCTTTGCATTGCGGTCTTCTGAGACGTGCTTTTTGGCCTCTATTCGCATGTAGCGAGCGAATATTCATATATGGCTTTTCTAAGCTTCTTCCGAAACTCCTCAGAAGTAAATTCAGGTGATATTTATTCCCTTGCGAAGCCATTAGCCCTTCGATATACTAAATGGCCCCGTGACATTAACCACGAATATCGTTATAATCACTTGGAATAAATACTAGTTCAGCGAGGTCTTGCGTTGCGCTGGGGCTTGTTTGGGCAACAGAGCTCAGTGAGGTGCCGGCCACGGCCCGGCCTCAGGAACAACTTCCGCGCCGCAAACAATTTTCCCGCAGACAAAACCCAGCTTCCAGACATACAAAACTGCGCCGACAAACCACGCACTCGATCGACTGACCGCTCTATCCATGCCGTTGACGCTGCCCCCGCGTCATTCCTTATGTTCTCGCGTGGCCGTCCGTGTCTGAGAAGCCGTGCTCTATCCGCTGTCTTGGACAACGTTACGGTTGGCCCTGATGAGCCTCTGCTCTTCCTCTATCCACGCTGGTTCACGTCGGCATTGCGACAGCAAAAGTCATTTGCGTCAATAACGACTGCCGCTAATTCGAAAAGAACCCAAGCTACTGGTCGATTCGTGAATCCAAAATGCTATTATCCCAAGAACCGCCTGCCGGTGGGCAATGCTTCGAAACAGCGATTCTCATCTACGAGCTCCATCCTGATCGCTCGGCCCGAAGAAACACGCAAACACGCCGTCGCTGAGGCTGGACAATCAACCGCTGTGAAAGACACTGCCAAGGAGACAACAGACGCAATCGATCGTGTGCCGAAAACACGATTAAAGGACCTTCCAACCAGGTGGACATCGACACAGGAACAGGATTTTATTCCGGAAGAGCCTTCGACCGCTCCTTCGGCAACGGAGGAAGAATGCAATTCCAGTGATCCATTACTCCTGAATTCCCAGGGGGACGCGCAGCGTCAGGGGCGCGGGAGACGATTGATTATTCGGCGCCTTGGCACGGATAAAGAGACAAAGAGGCCGGGCTACGATGTTGAAAAACTGTCGGCCAAAGACCGACGGAAACTGAGATACCGCTTATACTTGAACAGACGGAAGCTCCACTATCTGAAACCTGGACAATGGGTGGTCGTGATGAACATGCTAGAGAGCATGCAGCAGGAAACTCGCGTGTGGAATCGAAAAGGCATAGTACACAAAGAGCTACATCTACCGGAAGAGACACTGGCTCTCCTCACGGGGGTGACTGGGATACAGGAGAACGTCTTCTTTGTGCCTGTCCGGAATGGCTGTCGGGTTCATGTGCAGCACGCGTATGAGAATGACGGCCCCTATCGCAAGCTGATTCTTTCTGGCTCTGAACGGGCAGTTGAGCTGGTAGCGGCGCGTATGCTACGACTGCAGAAATCTCAGGCCATGGGCGATCCGCTCATTGATATTCAGAAGCCCCCGGTTCCATTGGTTTCTTCGGTAGAAGCCATGCGACGCAACAACCTCCCCGTTCCGCTTATTCGTGCGGTTTGGATCGATCACACGTGGTTACGGAACACCATTGCGCAGGATAATCTCCATCTTCCATCTCTTACCATGCTCAGTGTCAAGGAACTTGCTGAATATATAGAAGATATCACGCTACGGCAGACCCATACCCTTCGACCAGACAATTCCGAGACGCCACGCCGGGAGCGAATTGCAAAGACTCTCAAGGCATTGTTTAGACATGAGGCGAACCAGAAGGTTTTATCAACTGCAGCGTTGAACTGGGCGCTTTCTTGGCTGTGCGACAACGAGTTCTTATCCACGGCTCGATTCATATTTGCCAAAGCCGAACATGTCGCGACGACAGACACTTTCAACATCCTTCTGCGGTCATGTGCCAAGCGGCAGGATTTCAAGACTTTCCGTCGGTTTCTGTTCGCCATGGCGAGATTGGACATTCGTCCGAACGGGGCGACGTGGGTTGCCTTCGTCGAGACACTTACCTCTCCGAGGGTGAAAAAGTTCGTCTTAAGACATATACGCCAGAAGGGATATCTCGATCAGATCAACTCATTTCGATCCGTGCTCCAATCTACCATTCACGAAGACTTTTTGGCTCATTTGGAAAGTGGGAAAAGCGTGGATTCGTTCATGGATAAGATGACCGAGTCAGAGCTGTCCAATTGGTTTTCCACGCCGGTGGTCAATCAAATGTTTGCAGCGATTGTTGCCTTCAGGGACTTCGCTGCGCTAGAACGATTGATGCGAATTTGTCACCAACGCGGACTGCCCGTCAACAGCTCCACTCTTAATCACATCGTCCCACTGTTTCGGAAGAATATTCAATCAGCCCTTCGGTGCGCTCTTTGGCTTCCGAACCACAGTGCTTGCCGTCTTGAGCCAGCCACTTATGAGATGCTCTTTCTGATCGCATTCAAAAGTCGTTTCGCCAACACATGCCGCGTGTTGTGGAGGTATGCGTGTATGGATCAAGCGGTCACCTATAACATGAAGCAGTGCGTTTTGACGTCTCTTTCGCGTAACGTGCCGCGCAAAAAGAACGGCACAATCGATGTGCTCTGGAAGACCAGTGCAGGCAAAGTCATAGTCGGCATTGACTCACATGCACCCGACCTCCAACTTCCCAAGGACCTCGATGCCCTTGTTCCCCCGGAGTTCCGACGTTATCCCGTCGCGTATCTTCTCAGTGGTTACAAGGCAAGCGGGAAGGAACGCGAGGCACAGCTACGCCTTGCTAAATGGTTGATAAACCGGGACATCAAGGAGGGTCCTTCTTATAAACCTCAGGAGCCACTGGGCCTCATGCTAGAGGCTGCAGCTCTTGTGGACGAGGAGTGGAAAAACAAGCCGCGACCAACGAAATGGATGATGCAGCATGCAATTCGAGTGCATGTTCGCCGCCGTCGAAATTGAAGCGCTCTTCCATTCATCATGCGACGAGATGTGTGTGTTGCGGCGCATTGTCTATGCTTCCATTATCACCGCCTTGGAGCATTGATGCTGGAGATTTGCGGTGTAATCCCATCTTTCTTTTTATCGTGTTCAGCATGTATAGAGGCTTTTGACAGGATCACAGCTCTTTATAAATAGTGAGCGTTTTCGCATGTTGTCTGTTGGATAGACATTTCATGTCCCATGTACCGCCTACATTCGCCCATGGGGATCAAATGTATTATAGGAACTCGGCTTGTATAATATAAACTATCTCAAATACCTTGGCCTACCTCGCAGAATTAGTGTGATTACCGATACTCCGCTATCAAAGCTCATTGTTCGAAGACGGGAAAATGTATAGTCCAACACGATGTGCTGAAGAGTAGGTATTCGGCAATTTAGTTTGTCTTGTTCATTATATGTCCAACGTGAATTCGCTACTGTGGAATCGTGATCAAACAAGCACCGGGATCTACAACAAGGCATGTAAGAAGGCTGTCACACAAAATCAAGCCAGGACAAAGTGGTATCTAATCTCGACATAAAGACCATCTCGCTTTCGTATAGCTCATCGTCATGTCGAATCAGTCGCTACCCGTTTCCATGAAGTAAAAGCTACGGAGCAGAGGAGGCTGTCTGAGACTCGGGAAGAGGAGGTGCTGATGGCGCTGCATAAGGATTGAAATTCGTGGGCATAGACCCCACGCCTTCTTTGAGATAGAGAACCAGGCGGTAAGCGGAGTTGCCGTTGAGGTAATATCTGTGCAGGCGTTTGCTGCGAAGGAACCCGAGTCGCTCGTAGAGCTTGATAGCTGCTGTGTTGGAGGTTTCGGTTTCGAGGACGATCTGTACCATGGACCGGGAAAAATCAGCCATCATGGACAAATTGATACGAAAAGAGGGGACGGAACGAATAGCTCATAAAATGGAGCAGGTGTACAAACCTCATCCGCATCCCGTTCAATCATCGCATCAATAGCCATCCGGACTAACTTCGTCGCGATCCCTTTCCCCCTGTACTCTTCGCGCACGGCCAGCATGGCGATATATCCTCGCAGAGGCCCTCCTCGGTGCGGTTCCAGCTTCGACACCACCACGCCCACGAGCTGCTCTTGCTCGTCCATCGCCATGAAACACAGATCACCCCATTGATAGAGAAAGTAGCGGTAGACATAGATGCTGTACGGCTCCGAGAGGTCCTTTGAGATCAATTGTCTCATCGCTGCCACGTACTCGTTCTCGCGTGAGTTGTCGTACCGCACGTAGCGAAGGTCTGAATTCGACGCAGCGGGCGTCGGGGACCCTTGGGCGGCGGAAGAAGAGGCATCCTGGCTCATTACGGCCGCCGGCGCAGACTCATTGGAGGGAGCGTAAAGTCCTCAGAAGGGGAGAAGGAAAGGCGGACGAGGGTAATGGTATTATCGAGAGTACTGGTGTTGATGAAACTATACAAAAGTACGTTTTTGTGCCTGAGGCTAAGCTGTGTTCCATTTGCATGACGTCTACCCGTTTCGCATGTGATTTGGGTCTGCGGAAAAGTTGCTTGTGATCCGCGGGTTCCTTGGGTACTCCCTCAGTGTTTTTCTTGGGATTTGCTTTTTTGGAACTCTTTTCCCTGGTCAATCTTACATCTCATAACCACTTGCTGGGAGTCTTGTCGCCAGGTTCCCCTCATGCTGCGTCGTCGCCTGCATAAGGACGGCGACGTCCATGCCGGGGACTCATCCCGCGACGACTCCGCCGACAACAAGGATACAGCCAACCCTGATGCGATAAAACGAATACCTGCCAAAAGAGGCGAATCGTTCTTGACAAAGCCGAAAAGTAAACGTCGCAATGGCTTGATCTTCGTTTTGGGCGGCCTCTTCGGCCTCTTCGTCGCCGTCTTCTTTGCCAATCAGCAAGAAGTTATTAGTCTGGATGCGCTCATGGATTTGAACCTCGAAGCGCTGATCGATGTGATTCCGCAAGGTATTGTGAGGGATGCGAGGGAATTCTCGGTATGCCACATCATTTTAAGAGTGATTTAAGCGACATTCGAGTTCCGCTGACTTGACCTGCTACAGCAACATGAACGCGAGGCTGTCAGCTACGATTCCTTCTCCGTCGGACTCCATCTCCAGTCGCAGGGCATTCGGGCCAAGCATCCCATCGTGATGATACCCGGTGTGATCTCAACGGGCCTCGAGAGCTGGGGTACGGATGCTCCTTCGCGCCAGTATTTCCGAAAGCGGCTCTGGGGCAGCTGGAGCATGATGCGGGCTCTGGTGCTGGATAAGGCCGGGTGGAAGAACCATATCATGCTCGATAAGGAGACGGGTCTTGATCCGCCAGGGATCAAATTACGGGCGGCTCAGGGGTTTGATGCGACCGATTTCTTCATCACGGGGTACTGGATCTGGAACAAGATCCTCGAGAATCTTGCGACTATAGGCTATGACCCAACAAATGCTTTCACGGCAGCTTACGACTGGAGGTTATCATACCAAAACTTGGAGATCCGCGATCAGTACTTCAGTCGCTTGAAGTCCTACATTGAGACGGCTGTACAAGTGAAGAAGGAGAAGGTGACCTTGGCCTCGCATAGTATGGGGTCGCAGGTGGTCTTATACTTCTTCAAATGGGTGGAGAGCGACAATCATGGAAAAGGAGGAAAGGATTGGGTGAATAAACATATCGCTAATTGGATCAATATCAGTGGTTGTATGCTAGGTGCTGTGAAGGGCCTGACTGCCGTGCTGTCAGGCGAGATGAGGGACACTGCTCAGCTAAACGCCTTTGCCGTGTACGGACTGGAAAAGTTCCTGTCGAGAGAGGAGCGAGCTGAAATTTTCCGCGCGATGCCGGGAATCTCCAGCATGCTGCCCAAGGGTGGAGAGGCGGTATGGGGTAATTCCACCTGGGCGCCGGATGACCAGCCCGGCCAGGCGATGACGTTCGGTAACTTGCTCAATTTCCGGGAGACGAACTCGTCGTGGACTCGGAAGAATCTCACGACTGCCGAGAGCTTGACGTATCTGTTGGACCAGAGCGAGGAATGGTATCGCAACCAGGTGTTGAGCAGCTACTCGCACGGTGTGGCTCAAACCACAAAAGAAGTGGAAGAGAACGAACATGACCCTCGCAAATGGCTGAATCCCCTCGAAGCTCGTCTGCCCCTAGCTCCCGATATGAAGATCTACTGTTTCTACGGCGTAGGCAAGCCGACTGAACGCAGTTACTTTTACCAAGAGGAAAGAGACCCCATGGTGAACTTGAACGTCAGCATCGATACCACCGTAACAAACTCCGATGGCGTCGACCGTGGAGTACACATGGGCGAAGGCGATGGAACGGTGAACCTGCTCAGTACGGGATACATGTGTGCCAAAGGCTGGCGGATCAAGCGCTTCAACCCGGCGGGTATACAGATCAAGGTGTTTGAAATGCCGCATGAGCCAGACCGTTTCTCACCCCGCGGTGGGCCAAATACTGGTATGTCTATTCAGAAATCAATGGAAACAGAGCCTTGCCATTCTAAACGTTGTACGACAGGCGACCACGTCGATATTCTGGGTCGATCTTCTCTCAATGAACTCATTCTTCGGGTAGCCGGAGGCAGAGGCGACGAGATCGAAGACTTCTACGTCTCCAAAATCCGAGAGTACGCGGACCGCGTCCAGATATTCGAAGAAGAAGAATAACCAGTAATACCAACTGCAATGATGATCCCTTCCGCCGCGTTTCTCGCCTCCCAATCGCAATCTCCGAAACATTGTGAATATTGTATAATTTCCTCTTGTTCTATATCCTTAACAGTTCGATCTATGCCTACTATCACGGCAGTGGGATTCTGTACGCATTTGGCGATGTTCATGTCCTCTGCAATCCAATTAAATCACCATATAGGGAATCAGCCTCAACGTTTGTTGTTCCGGCGCTGCTGAGCGTCACGGAGTACAGGCATGCCACACTATCATCCTGGACATACCCCGGTGGGAAAGTTTCGTTGATTTTCATCATATTCGGTTGGGGGTCTAGAGAAGGACCTGCATATCACTTTGTCTCTTTGACTCTGCTTAGACTGACTGTTTAAAAAACCTTGATCACTTTCAGGTCTGGAGAATAGTAGCAATTCTCCAAGTAGGAAAATGCCGGATACCAAGTCATATTTGCTTCAGTCCACTCGGTGAATGTAAACCCGATAGTGTTTGACCTTTTCGGCGTTACTTCTTCCGTCCCTTTGAGGGACTGTCATCTCCTGCAGCTGGATCGACATTGATGGATGTTGCACAGAACAGTCAGTACTACCGTGTCATTTCCTCCTGACTCCGTAAGGCCGCCTTCCCCGCATTCATCCATTATTCAGGGCGCGCTTCGATACTGTCCGTGCAAAGCTGATTACAATATCCTTGATGCCGACTCGCTTCGTCGTCTCATATTGTTTAAATCTTTGAAATCCGATAGTACGTTCGTGTCCATGAGAATCCACTGGGCGTTAACAATGCCTCAGAGCTTGAATACTCATCTACAAAGCGAGGTAGGTTAGAGCTATGTTGAACTGGAGATCAACTGCTTTGCAACAATCCGACTGAACCCGCCTGTGTTTCTGGATACACGGACATCCATCGCATCCCATTTGATGCGCGGTCCGTCGCGAGAGCTACCTATTCACGTCGATCTGCGGATGACATCAGACTTCGACCAATGTGAGATCGCTGTTTCCCCGCAGTTTCTCCGCAATCTTTGCTACTAGACAAACTTCTGTATATCAGGTTCCTCGAGATTATCCCTGCAAGCCAGAACGACGACCTTGAAGCGGGGGTACGTCAGGTCGTGGGGCTTCTATTCGGCATTGATTCATCGGTCCAGCATGAGCATTCCATCGGGGCTATATCAGGGAGCGATCTGCTCTCTGTTACTTCTAGCGAAAGGATCCCTTGACAGACCGTCCAGCATCAGATCGATTGCTTGACGGACACACCCTCTGAACGACTGCCAGGCAGACTCCTCTCTCTTGAAGAATGCGAACACCAATGTTTCTTGCCTGGGCGTCGTTGCTCATCCCAGCACAGCTGGTCGGCGCCCAGTTTGCTAAGGAAACAGTGTATCCCACACGTGAGCATAGGCTTTCATATCGCTGTAGGTCTTATTCGGTTGGTCATTAGACTGACATCTAATACAGCTAATGCAACTGGTGATGGTGGATGGGAATCTGCTTTTGCCAGAGCCAAAGCATTCACTGCTCAATTGAACTTCACGGAGAAGATCTTCCTCGTCACTGGTGTGGACGGCCCATGTGTTGGCAATATTCCCGCTATCGAGCGTCTCGGATTCAAAGGTCTTTGTCTCCAGGATGGACCATTGGCCATTCGACAAGTCAGCTATGCGAGCACTTTTCCTGCTGGTGTTTCCGTGGCTGCTACATGGGACAAGAGTCTGCTATATCAGCGCGGAGCTGCTATAGGCCAGGAATTTGTAGCAAAGGGCGCAAATGTCATGCTAGGGTATGCTTCTCGAGGTCCCTTGCCCCCTTTGACCTTGTCATTCGTGCAAAATTAACTTTGTATTCGATACTTCCAGCCCGGTAGCAGGCCCACTAGGAAGATCAGCCTACGATGGCAGGGACTGGGAAGGATTCTCGCCAGATCCGTATTTGACAGGTATCGCGATAGCGCAGACCGTCGCTGGCACAGGGAATCCAAGGTAAGGCACTTACTTCCTCATGTGGTTAAATGAGTAGATGCTGAATTTCCTCCGCAAGCGTGTGCGAAACACTTCATTGGCAACGAACAGGAAACCCAACGCAATCCCAGCACGAGTCAAAATGGTGTCACTATCCAGGCAGTGTCATCTAATATGGATGACAGAACGATGCACGAGCTATACCTTTGGCCGTTTGCCAACACTGTCAAGGCTGGGGTTGCATCCATTATGTGCAGCTACAATCGCCTTAACGAGACTTTGCTTGTGAGAACAGTAAGATTCTAAACGGGCTCCTGAAAACTGAACTCGGATTCCAAGGATATGTCATGTCCGACTGGGGTGCAACACATTCGGGTCTGCAATCAATCCTCGCTGGTCTGGACATGGACATGCCTGGTCCACTTGGACCTGACTCGAATGTTGAATCTTGGTTTGGTTACAACATCACCACAATGATCAACAACGGCAGTTTGTCAGAGGGCAGACTTGACGACATGGTTCACCGAATCATGACACCATACTACTTTTTGAAACAAGACCAAGCTTCTTACCCCACGATTGATCTTGATACCGCTCAGATCAATGCGGGCGTCACTGGCGATGTCATTCCCACTTACCAGGATCCGTTCAACTTAGGCACCAAGGAGAATATGAATCGTGATGTTCGTGACGGCCATGCCAGTCTGATCCGTGAGATTGGAGCTGCCTCGGCCGTTCTTCTGAAGAACGCCAACAACACGCTGCCGCTCCGCTCCCCTTCTCGAATTGGCGTTTTTGGCAACGCCGCTGCAGACCTTTCCGGAGGTCCATATGATCCAGGAGAGGTGATTGGCGCTCAGGCGACTGGAGGGGGCTCAGGAGCAGGCCGTATCGAGCGCCTTGTATCCCCTCTAGAAGCTATCAAGAGCCGTAACCCTAACGCTCTAGTCCAATACATCTTCGACAACACCATACTAACAGGGAGCGGTCTTCGAAGCATCTACCCGGCTCCGGACGTCTGTCTAGTCTTCCTCAAGTCGTTTGCCACAGAGGGACAAGACCGTACGAGTCTACTATGCGATTATGACTCCATGGACGTGGTCAATAAGGTGACCTCGTCAGGTTCTTGCAAAAACACGGTCATCATCACTAATGCTCCCGGACCGCACATAATGCCTTGGGCAGACAACGAGAACGTCACGGCGATCATCGCCAACCATTACCCCGGCGAACAAATTGGCAACTCCATAGTTGATGTCCTATTTGGAGATGTCAATCCGTCTGGTAAACTGCCATACACCATCGCGTATCAGGAGAGCGACTACAACGCCCCCATAGCAAATTTCACCGGCACCAACGATCCCAACGCGTGGCAGTCGAACTTCACGGAGGGGTTGATGATCGACTATCGCCATTTCGACCATAGCAATATCACTCCTCGATACGAGTTTGGCTTTGGCCTTTCTTACACCACCTTTGCCATCTCCGGTCTTGATGTCAAAACCACATCCGCCAAATCAAGCCGCACAGCATATCCACCTAGCCTGGGTCCCAATGCAATCCCTCCCCCAGGAGGGAATCCCGCGCTGTGGGATACAGTAGCCACGGTATCTGTACAGGTCAAGAACACCGGCTCCGTGGCTGGCGCGGCCGTTCCGCAGCTCTATCTCGCTTTCCCCACGGGCGGAGAACTCTCCAGTGATACCACTCCCAAGAAAGTCCTGCGAGGTTTTGACAAGACTAAGACCCTCCAGCCGGGTGAGAGCACGACAGTCACGTTCGATCTCATGAGGCGTGACGTCTCGTACTGGGATACAACCCGACAAGAATGGAAGATTCCCAGCGGTTTTTTCGGGGTGATGGTCGGCCAGTCGAGTCGCGATTCGAATTTCCTTTCACAGCAAATTTCATTTCTGTGAGGTTTCCTCTAAATGGATGGTGACTGAGTGCATCCCAAGCCAGTTATTCCTTTGTGGTTGATGTCTCGTGCACCTCCCAAAGGCACGATCTTGCCCGATCACCCTTCGTTCAACTGACACAAACGCGCGTATAACAGTTGTAGGGAGAAGGGCAGCTCTATACATTCGTACCCTCTTTCAGCTTACCATTTATCTTCATTGAAGTTTTCTTTACTCCATCATGCTTCTGAAGTATACTTCAACGCTAGTATATCATCTTAATCATCTACTGTATCGATCATTGCTTTCAATACTTTCTTGAAAAGGGGTGGAATCCACTATACTTCGTAATAGCAAATTAGCAACTCATAGATTTGCAAATCTCAGCCACATTAAGCGATCTATCTATATTGTCTTCTTTTCAAATGTATGGGTAAGTTCTCAGCAACATTTCATAGAAAGAGAGACGAAGAGTTGCTGCGCAGCTCGGTTGGGAGAATACGACCGTCTTCTCGTTGGGACTACTGTTTGCTTGATATCGACTATGGAAAGAAGAAGAGAAGAGAAGACAAGAGTACAAGAGATGAAGTGAAAGCTATCTTGCTTGCAGAAGTCTCACATGAAGTAAGAGATACTTATTTATAGAGTCATGTGACATCCAAACAACAACGTCGAGTCTTCCAAGAGGACCGATTTGAAATCCAGAAGTTATTTGTCTGGTGAAACGACCGTGACGGATCCCAAATCATTACTAAGAGCAGTCTATAGCAGTCAATTGGAATATATGGTTTTGTTTTGTACACTGGAACACGCCATAATGTACAGACACTCTGCATTAGTCAAAATTAGGATTAATCATATGGACGCTATGGATAAGACACTATCAAGTGACAGGGAAAGGATCAGCACCAAGATAAGTCACCAACTAGTTCTGCTGCAACCACATCACACTGTGCAATGCAGGGATGACAGGAGCAGAGAACTAGTAAGAGGCGTGACCAGGTTTGGCATACAAGCCATATGCCATATCATCATTATAGGCGCATCACCAGAGGTTGTTGGAACATAGGTGGTTCCCTGTCCCATGAAAAGTGTGAGTAGAGGACGCAGAAATTCAGAATGCCGCATATCAAGCCGCATTCAGGAGTGATCTTGAATGTCTCCAGGAGCCGCTTCAGGTAACAAAGAAACAAGCCAGGTCCAAAGCCCTCCACATCCTAGGAGATTGTTGTCCGAGGCATCCACTCATCAGTTCCATCAATATTCAGTACACATCCAAGCAGACAACACATTGCCCAACCGGAAAGAAGCGAATCAAGGTATGTTCAGGGAGGGACCTGTAAAGTCCAAAAACCCCTCCTCGCCCCCTCACTCTATATGCTGATGCAAAAACCGTAATTATCCAAACACAAAACACCTTCCAATGCACAGCGAGCGTAGTGCAAGGAAAAAACACCTAAACTTTTTGTTCCTCGTTTCGTCTCCCATTCCCAAGCGCCGAAGGTGAGCGACCGACAAGGTTAAGAATCGTAAATCAAGACGGGCCAAGAAGAAAAAGATGTGGCCCGTCCTTCCATAAAATAGTAGCGAAAGACAAAGGTTCGAATCGAATGAAGTGGGTCATCCTGTGACGATCCAGAGGTAATTGTACAAGCGAGTGTCTTGACAAGTGGCAACGGAACAGCATCAATGTCGCGCAAGATGCCAGAAAGCCACCGCTATTAACATTATTAACAGATAATTCGTGGGTCATTATGACATGGCTCTTTGGGATCGCATCATAACACGCTCCCGGTCATGTTCCAATGGTATGCATGTACAATCGGAAATGCGTATCCAATCGCAAGCAGAATTTGAAGCGCATGGCCTGGACGCTTCAAATGAAGAAAGTATTAAACATCGTACGTGTCGAAATCAGCTCAATGCAGATAATGCTCCGAACATGTCGTCATCACATAACACCGTTTGAGGAAATGGAAAAAAGCCAATGCGCTAGAACGGGGCAAGGAGGAATAGCCAACATCCGTATATGCATGCCAAGGTAGGTCGGGGCTCGCCAGGCGATAAGGCATTCATCGTCCAGACTCGAGATCGGTGTTCGAGGTCAGAGTCTCCCCTTCCCATGTGTAGTGATCGTCCACGGGACTTAACGAGCCAGACGATACTGAGGATGAGGAGCCCACAGTCCACTCATCGCTGTCGAGGTTGAAGTCTCCATCAAGGCTGGCAAGATCATAGCTATACTCCGGAGTTGAATCTCCAATTTCAACATAATCATAATCCCAACGGAAGGTCTTGTCATGCTGAATCCGTGGGAGGAAGCGAGTTTTGGCGAAATAGAAGGCAACAGCCGCGAGGAGACCACCTCCGACGAGATCGACCGCATAGTGATGGGACAAGTACATTGTTGCCCACCACATCCATAGCGTATAGGTAACAAACAACGGCTTCAGCCGAGGAAAGACGTGACTCATGAACAGGGCAGCCAGAGTGGAATCAGCTGCATGTAGTGATGGGAATGCGCCGAACACTACGGGCGACTGCCGGAATCCCGATGTATACAGATCAATGCCAAACAATTTGTCGATGCGCGCGAGACCAGCAGGATTACCTGGCATCGAGTAATCTGCAGGAGCCAACCCGTACAGGTTTTCGTACCACGGCGGCGAGCATGGGAAGAACAGCTGAATCGCAACGGCAATCATGCTAATATATCCAAAGGTACGAGCAAACAGAGGAACTGTCCCAGGAGGACCAAAAATGAACATAATAAAAGAGCAAACACAAGGTGCTCCATAATGGCAAATGCCGTAGGGAAGCCATGCCAGAACGTCAAGCACAACATTCTGGTGAGCAGATAGGATGTTGCTGATGTTTGCGCCGTAAAGGATATTCTCAAGTGCTGGGAGAACACGGACCCAAATCGCGGGACGCCAATCGCTCGGGATAAATCTATGGGGAGCAGTCAGCTTCCGCAAGACTACGGTAGCTCGCCGTGGAACTCCAACATAACACGGAGCTTGAGCCTTGATTGCAAAACGTAAAAACCAGGCATTGGGGAGTCAAGAAACAACTTACTGGCAAGCATAAAAGAACATTAGCCATCCAGCGATCGGAAGAAAGGGTAGAAAGAATTGGCGAGTGATAGGAAGCAATAGTGAGACGAGGAGCAGCGAAAACACCGCGGTTTTAGCTAGCGGTCCTGGGCTTTCCATGACCGTCAAGGAGAAGATGCCCACGATCAGCAGGAGCAGATACTGAAAATCGTATAGCGTCCAACGATGACTCTGAAGTGACCGAAGAGTATCCACGGGAGAGAATGAGGTCTGAAGAGAGGCGATGGAGGAGGTGGGAGATATCCGACTCCGTAACTTGGACCGGATTTTCCGTCGCATGCGATGAGGTACCAGCAATTGGAGAGAGCGCCATGGTACTTGAATCTGGAGTTTGCCAAATTGATTTTGCGATCGATCCTTCCAGGAAGGAAGGGAGGCATTCATCTTCGCGGTCAGTCCCAACGACGGAGACTCTATGATTATAACCGTACAATAACGAGGTCTGTCGAAGGGTTCGAGTGTCACAGAACCGGATGATATGACAAAAGATCCCAAGCAGAGCGGGAGCGAAGCGAGTCTTTAGCTGTACAACGTTGGGAACGCCCGTCAACGATCGACCGGTGCACGGCTGGGAATGCGCTGAGAGTAGTGGTGGCAGCGCACAACTCCTCCAGCGGCCAAGGATGATGTACTGGGAGGGCTGCGCTGACGCAAGGCGGATAGCAAGGGCGAGGGCGTAGGAAGACGGCACGCAAGAGCGTGACACAACGGTCGAGGAGACGGACGAAAGAGAGGGCGGGAGGTGTTGAATGGAAATGAAGATAGAAGGAAGACGCACAGGAAATTAAAAAGGACGTAAAAGAGATCAAAGGGGGAAAATGCTGAGATGGGACTTCGGACGGTTATGAGGATCTTGGCTGCTACCAGATCAGATGGGCTAACATTAAGGCGTGACGGGAATCGTGTATTGGTATTACCATGATTTCCAATACATACTGGCCGTTTCATGTCATCACAGACTTGGTAATCCCAATATTTGATAGCTATTATTACTTTTGTACCCAGTCCAATATCCGATCTGTATTTCTCTTCGCTAAACGCTATGCCCCGCCACCAGCTATTTGTGCCATCGACATACAGTAGTAATGTATTTTGGCTGGCGATATTGTCGGCCTCAGACAGCCGCCAATCTCACTCATGACGCAGACGCTGCGGAAGCCGCGGGCGACACGGAGATTACCAGGGCCGACGATAGGAAATAAAAGGCGAGCATGACGGGAGTGATACACAGCGATACGCCGACGCCAAGACTGATTATTGTCTGGGCCCAGCGCAAATTTTCAGCTGTGAGATGCCTGATCCAGGCAAGCTATGTATTATTACTCCCTCGGTATGGAGCATGGAGTGGAGCGGGTTCAAGCTTCCCCTGAAGCGGTTGGTTTATTCATGTGCCCCATCAATCTATCACAATCCTCTAGCCAACGGGATGCTCAGGAACTGTAGAGCTAATTTCGCGTAGTCGATGAACCGACGATGTTGCTGGACGATCCTGGAGCCCAAGACCGCGGTCTCTGAATAGCTCGGTTGATACGCAGCACGGAGCGAAGTATAATACATACCAATTTTTCATCAGCATGCACAACTGTACAGTACCCAGAGCATAACTTTGCGTGATACTCTCTCAATGCTCGACTTCACGGAATTGAATTAGTCTACTGGACAAAATAATATCTCGAGATCAGGAATGTTGAGCTTAGGTTTGCACGTGGCTCTCTTTTTCCATTATCTTTGACTGCGAAAGATGTTAAATTATCAAACAATCAAACCCAGAAGTTGCAGCTGAGATGGTGATGTGGAATCCGATGCATGATTACTGTAATTGCACCCTAAGCTTGCTATGGTGACATTCGCTTACTACCACTATTTGTTCTTGATGTGCGAATGGTTTTCGACGTACGGAGTATACGCCAGCGTATTTGTATCGTTTTTAGGACTTCTCTTCGTATTTCCTGATTACAGTATTATTCAATTTTGGGGAGGCGATAAGGGATGCGCAAGCATATCATTACCAGATATGGTATTTAGAGCACACGACCTCGGGACCTAGCTCAATGTTTTGAATCATCGACGAAAGGTCTATCACTGCAGGTGTGTACAGAACAAGTTACGTGCCGTAGAGGACCGCAGTGCTCAGAGAGGACCATATTGTAAGAGTATCACATTCATTTTCATTACCGTCGCAGTAGTAAGCAGACTGAGTACAGAGTAAGCCACGTAAGATACGGATCAAGCGGCGCGCAGATACCTAAGGTACATCCGATGAGCAACATTGATCAGAGACTCGGAAGTGCTGGTGAGAAATTTCTGACTATCACCCATGTTACCGGGCATCCGAACACAATAGCAACACAAAATGGGGACGATGACAACCTACTCTGTAGATCCAGCGACCACATCAATGAGGACGACGATTGTTACGAAGAAAACTACTCTGTACAGAATATGATCAATTGAGGACACAGTACAGAACAGGGTGTACTCCGTAGTAAACTCCCAATCTACCCTTGTAGGGTCTATGATGCTGTCAACCCAGCCACCTCGATTTCAACATGTTTCAACGAATTGAGTGCTTCAGGCAACAGCAATATTGCTTCACAATAAATGAAGGTTCTGCTAAGCCTGCTTGACATGTGGTCAACTATTTCAGTTTCCAGTACGGAGTAGTTTTTCGTTTCTGCCTTGTGCTCTCGGAACAATTTCGTATTAGAGTGCACCTGGCGGTTGCAGGCTGGTGCTAGTGTGCTACTGCGTACTCCGTACTGCTGACGCCGAGCTTTGGTCAACACAACGGCGCCTCGCTCCAGCCTCCACCTATCTGGGCCTCAGCTGAGGGCTTCAATTGCAGGGGCTATTTGTTTCTTACTGCGCCACGCGGCCACACGTACTACAGCATCGTGCGACATGGTTCACAGACCCCATGAGGGATGACGCTCAAGGCCATTCGTTTCCCTGGAGGCTGGAGAGCAATGGATTAAAATCAATTACCTTCGGTATCTGAATCGTGAAACGCGCCGTGTCACGTCTAAGCGCGTACAGAGCAAGAATAATGTTGTAGGAGTGTTTTCGAAACAAGTGGCTGATGACCACTGATAGATGCAATACTCTGGGCCGCAAAATACGTCGCGACCACGACAACATACAGAATAATGATACTAGTTACCTGACCCAAGTACATCTCTTCTCAAACTCTCAATCAGTAAACACATACAAGATGATCTGACTTGAATAGGGTCACAGGTCTCAGACTCTCAGTCATACTGGCAAACCAGGCAAGCTTCTAGAACGATGAAGTCATACGACCATTACTCCACCATGGCGCAGAAGAGAGATGGATCTTGAACATCTACGACAAGTATTGCAACCTTTCAAGATCCCCGATGCACCAATAAGCTTGACGATATTGATCGAGATCCTGACTCGAGACAGAGGTCGTTGAAAAAAAATTGGAGTGGCCTCAACTGTTGAGATTCAGGATGCGAGAGAGCCATACGTCCTGTACGGAGAACTTTGCAGCGAAGCATCTGCTAGACTTCCACATTTGACATTACATACTTGGTAGCTAGCGCTCAGCCAGCACTTTCTGCTCTCTGGGCAGGCAATATTGAATCATTTATGATTTCACCCCCGCATCGTCGCTCCATAGTTCAACATCACTCAACCCAGCAACGACCCAGGCATGGTCCAGTACCACCTTGGACTCTTTGAAGGCTAACATTACCATGGATACCCTGCAAATATGGTTGGTGACAAACGTTTATGCCGATATGAAATTGAATTCGTCCAAGCTGCAGAATCCCACGAGCCACCATCGGATGATGGGAGACATAAGGGCAATGGCGTGGTAGGGTTCGTCAACAATGCTGGATTGAAAATATTGAAGCTTATTGCCCACCATTCTACGGAAGCAGAAGGAAGGAGTCAGTGAGTGCTATCATGAAGATCCAAGTGAAAAGCTTCGATCTACTTAGTCTTCGGCTCGTTCAAGTATCCGTGAATCAGCCTGCACGAGTATTTCTGGAGATATGTTAATGATTATAGAGCATTGTCCGGTGTTTACCGGGTTCATGTGATGGTGCAAAGACTCTGTCGAGCCCTATGAGATCTGTTGCAGTCGCATACGGCGAGAAATCGATTATATCCTACTGATTCGGACTTTCCCCCATACTGCTCGAAACACACAGTCATTTCGTACAGAGACGGTGACTTTAGATGCGTCAGAGACAGGAGAGCGTCATATATTGGCAAGCTCTTGGTCAACTGATTGCTTCACCAGGTCTTCAGTGTCTCATAGCCTGAGGAGCCATCTCCGTTCCGGAGACGATATCAGGTACATCCCAGGAACTTCATTTCATGTTTTTGGCCTTGAAGACAATCCAAGTCATGGTTATGATTTGAAAGCCAGCTTGAGCTCTTTGCCTGGAGTGCTCTTCAACGGGATCATCGGCCATCCATAGCCATTTCGTAGACTTTCCAAGCATAGTCTCGGTAGATTGGTAATACTATCTATCCATTCTGGCATACCAGTCAAGGCAAGAATACACTAGAGCCTATCTGGAAGCAACTCTTCAGAGTAGTGTCCATTCTGGCTATGCCCCATGCATACCCATCAGCTGATTTGTATCACTATAACCCATCCCTGCTGCGCCTTGTATGTTGAACCTTCTCATGATACAAGAACAGCCCCCATCCAAGCCACGCAGTAGATTGAGGGCTTTTCCAATTACCCAAAAAGAGTCTTGGACTTTGGAAGCCAATTCTTGATCAGTCGTTCTTTATCTTATCGTCAATATGTACAATTCCAATTTAGTACTACTGAGTTCTCGGGGAGCAAAAGAAGTTCACCTGCAAGTCATTGATGCAATGTTGCTCGCTCCTCTACAGTAAGATGCCTTTCATCAGCAGAGCTGCTGACACGCCTCTCAGCTCTAATGCTATTTCTCAATCGGATGAAGTAATTTGTACCATCGTGAAGCATTCCTTCAACATGGGGCATTTGGACCTGATTCACGTGCCGAACCGCGGGGATGTTCTCGAGAGACTGAGAGGGACCACTGAGTTAAATGAAGACATGATCACAGCGCGTAGACCAGATGGTGTATACTCATGTCCGATTCACCTTAACAGTTTCTGAGGAGGAATTCCTGGATGGATGGGTTTCATTGATTGAGAATGCATCCTTTTCTCTTTCAATCCGAACTTAGCCTATGGGTGCTCCGTGGGACCATATCATGAGGATTTTCCATAACCTCAATTCTTTGCATCATGAGTTTCAAATTAAGACAATTCAACCACCCGATAAACGCCAGCCGATTTTATCCGAGGGCAGACCCAAACAGAGATAGGAAGAAAGATCAAAGATTGATAAAGGTACATCATAGAAAATGGTGGTATCCACGTCAGATATGAACTCGGAATGGCTATTCATGCTGCTGCTGCTCGCCGCTAGAAGAGCCAGAATCAGCCAGCACCTGGAACCCTTTCACCAATGCCATAGCTGATCCCGCTGCTACTCCTCCCACGAGGACCATTTGGAATCCACCCACCAGACCGCGTCGCACATTCGCGGCCCCTCTCCATCCATTCACGAAACAGGTCTTGCTGTAGCCGAACAAGAACAGTGCGAAGACCATTGTTGCGATGGACCAACGCAGCGCGACGAACGCATCGTGAGGTCCGACGAAAAAGTAAGGAAGCAACGGGATGAAGCCCCCGACGAAGTAGCCCATGGCAATGGTCAGAGCGCAGATGAGAGCACGCGAGCCGGATGGCTCCTGCAGCGTGTGGTGAAAGTTCATGAGGAACGAAGGAAGCATGGGAGATGCGGCGAGGTGATTCGTCAGTTGTGAGACGAGTTCTGGTGGGAGTTCATATGGAGCGAAAATGTCGGATATTGTTTCTGTGATCGAGGCAGGGTTGGTAACGGTCTGTTCCTTGGTTTCTTTCAGGGTGGCTTGATATGATTCCCTACACGAGGGATTAGTTAGACAAACTTGTTTGTGTGACTTCGTGAATGCGAAGGAGAGGAAACTCACTCTTCGCTCTTCGCGCCCAGGTATCCGCCCAACCCCATGGAGATCGCCCCGGCGATGAGTTCTGCCAATCCACCAAAGACAACAACTTTGGTGTCTCCCAGAGCAGACAAGCCTGCCGTGAGAGCAAACGGCACTGTGAGGCCATCCGAAAGTCCAATAATGGCGTCTGACACGGTTCGCCCGTCGATGAACTTCGAGCTCTTCTTCTCCGCCTCGCGGCCAATTTTGTCTGTTGATCCAGCTGCCGATTCGATATCACCAGATCCCTCTCGAAGCGGGGCTTGGAACTCCTTTTCCAGATCTGACGACGAATCTCTCTCAGCGAGAGGAGAGTAATTGGACAGCAGCCCTTTGATCGACGAAAAAGACATGATGGGCGCTTTTCACCGGCTGGTGAATGAGATCTATTTCAATTCGACCTCGGGTAGAAACAGATAAAGTGAGTGAAGAACAAGTCGATTCAAGCCCCTTGAGTTACAATCAGTTTGTTTACCATGCGTTGAAGAGGAATTCGAAATGGGCCGAACAGCGTCCCTTAGAACAAATGTTTGAGAAAAAAATGGGCCCAACTTCACAAACAGTAATGGAAATGATAATATGAAGAAGGCCGGGATATCGCAGAAGAAGTATGGGAAACGAACAGATAAAGAAAAACCCTTCTAGCTCAAAGAGTTCACCCAATGCCTCATCTACAAATAAATGTATGGGTACAACCTCGTGCATTCCACCTGCGCGGGAGATTTGCCGACACGCTGACCGTCGATGTTACCTGCATGATTACGATTTATCTCCAAACAATCAAAAGATGTTGTCCTGGTCCATTGAGGGCAAAGTATGGAGTACCCTTAGTTAGGTACATGCTCACAGGCCTATTGAGACAACAGAGCAAGAAACGTGCTGTCACTGGCATAGGTCGTGCTGATAAACAGCCCGGCACGTGGGTATCTGATTCGATCCATTCGAAGATACAAGCAGAAGACTAGTCCCAGGCGGGCCTAAACTGCGGGCTGTGCCTGGAAAGCTTATGCCGTTTTGATCTTGCCATAACCACAATCATCCTATCGTGCTCGGCTGTTTTCTAAGCGGGTTCCACAATGCGCCATTCAAGAACAAACCATAACCTTCTTTGGCATACAGCAGCATGTACAAGTATAACTGCTTGTACTGTATAGATTTTATGCACTTCAATTATCAATAAGTTAATCAATAATAATGGAGTCTATCAAGATGTATCCAGACCGCCACATAGAACTGGGTTTGTCCCCAGTTTGTGGATCAGATGCACCCAATCCTGCTACTTCTTTCGCCTTCATAGCTCGACACGCGACCTTATAGAGTTCATACCTACGAGTTCGTCAACGGCTAGCATTCTTAGACTTGGTAGTCCAAGTTGATTCCATCTGACAATAAATCCTGCCGGAAACATCGGACAAAGAGCAGAGGACAATGAAGCTCACTCTTGCTGTAACGGCTATCTCGGCGCTGGCTGCTGTAGGCTCAGCTGTTCTACACAAGAAGGGTGACTTCCTGGACCCATAGCCGCTCGAATGTTAAGTTTAAGCGACTATTTCATTGATTATCTTGCCTGTAGAATGTCTGACAAAGGGCTCAAGTTCATCTAGATCGAACATGTCATCATCTACCTGATCATGGAGAATCACTCCTTCGACAAGATTGCTAGCCACTGGGATTTTCACCCTGGCATTGACAACCTGCGCTAGGTCTGAAATGGGAAGAAGAAAACCCAAGGGAACAGAGCTAAAAAGGAGACATAATGCGAAAGACAAGATTGCATGGATACTTCCAGAGAGATCGTTGACCTCGTAATTGTCCATAATACTTAGATTCTCATGCCTGTCGCAATTCAGCACTGTGTTTGCCAGATAGGAAAATCACATCTGATAGATAAGATTAGGAGATTCTCAGACTAGTTGATGCATAACACAGTATATATAGCCTTTCCTGGGGAAAAAGTAGAGCAGACAATATCAGAGGTCATTCAGTGTTGGGATTATTCCAATGTGCAGAATAAGAATGATCAGATACGATCACTCTCTACATGCTAGAACTTGTAGATAGTTCCGTTCATTTGAAGGTTCACAGTCTCGCCAAAGATCGAAATCTGAAAGTATGTTATAAAACTGAGAAATGATCATGTCATATAGTGAAGAAAGGTATAAAACATGCAGCATACTCCGATCAGACCTCCGAAAACTCAGGTGAGAGATCCAACCACGAAACTCCGCAAGTGCGTAAACTCATCAATGATCATCACTCATATTGGGGAAGATATCCTCAAGCCATGGTCAACGACAGGATGATTCAAGGCATCGTCGAATACCGTGCGCAAGAGCAAAAGCCGCCAAAACTGGAGCTTGCAGTATCGTAGCAACAAGACGCCTCTCTGATATGAATGACCATTGTATGAATGTCAACTTCCAAGTCAATCGAAAGATCGTGCAAATATGCAACTCCCAGGATACATATGATGCAGCAAAATTGCTTGATCCTGAGTAAATGGCGCCATTGATCCGGCAACGCACCAAGTACTCGGTAAAGAAATATCACTCAGGGTATGAGAGCGCTAGTCGAGTCGCTAAAGATGATTTCAGCAAAAGGATATTCGAACACCTGTCACGCATGACTAAGACGATCGTATCGTAAACAACGGATTTAATGATGTGAGGCCTGGTAATCAATGCATAGCAATACGAGGCGCTCGACACCATCTCCATACACTGGTGATTATTTCGAGTGCCTTTTGCAGGAATAGCAATGCTTGGTAAGCCCACGCAAAGTCCAAAAGCAATGTTTCCCATTTTTCTCGATATCCACTTACGGCTTCCTCCGCCCGGCAGTGCTTTGTTCATCAGCGGGTCCTGTCATATTCCAGAGTCTGCTCTTATAGGCCGGGAAGGAGGTATGATTCCATATATTGACGAGAATGCTAGCTCGGGAAATAAAAGCATGTCAGCTATCCGCGGTCTCAAAGTTATAGCGGGAGCAGCATTTTGATCGGAAAGATTATCAAGGTGGAGAAACCTCTGGCTTTTATCTTTGTAATCCTCGTTTTTCACCTCCTTCACGTTCACCTTCATCCCGTCCTTCGTAAACACGACGTGCTTCTTCATTTTGGTGCGAGTATGTTCGCTGACATCTTGAGCGACCTTGTAGGCGATCCATCCGATAAAAGCGAGTATTCCCACGACGAGGAGGAGGATAGCGAGGGGGAGGAGATTGCGGAGAGCCATGTTGTTTGCTTTTGAGGACTTGTTTGACTGTTGTGCGATGGAGCAGAAGCAAAGAGAAGAAAAGAAAGAGCGGCTCACGGGGTATATGATTTAATAAAGGTGAAGTGAATGTGATCGCAGCTAATGCAAAACGCAAAATTCCCGCACAGTGGACTTGCGCTTCAAAGTCCAAAGTTGGAACAAGTACTGGGGACAGTGACGTTGATCAGGCGCGGGGAATGATATGCGATCGACAAAAAGGGGGCAGCTGAGTAGCCTTGTGGGGTAGACGAGAAGAGTTGTAAAAATCAATGAAGAATAGAACCAGAGTAAAGCCAGGAGAGATTCAGACCATCAGAAAAGAGATATTAGAAGAGAGAATAAGGGGTTTGGGAAATGGTTACTCCATAGAGAGGAAAGAAATCCGAGCCACTGCAGTGCTGGAACCTTAAGGTAAGGGATCCAGGGTTCCCAAGGCTCAGTGCCTGAATTCCAATCGATTGAAATAGATGATTCAACATCCAACGAGATCAGTGAACATGATGAGTGATATTCAACAAACTATAGTATTGATCAGCAGCCATCGTTGTCAGGTCCTCGGTTTAGGGAGAATTGGTAAGGAAGCAATCATCCGATTGCAACATAGAATGAGAAATGGAGATACAAACAGCCAAGGTTGTATAAGTTATCGTCAAGGTTCTAATCTCAGAGCAGAATGAGTGTCAACCCATACCATGACTTTGCTGCGATGCCTGGAAACGATTCCATCAAGGATAATCCGGGACAGGTACTCTTAGAAATTTCTAAATAATTCGTATTCCAAAATATTTTGTCCGTGATAAGGCTGATGTGAATACTGCTCATACTATCTGTTAATTATAAACATGAAAGCCCAAGTTCATGTTGACGACTGCCTCGGGCTCTCTTGATTGCTAGTCCCGCTTCGGCAGACCCTCGATGCTGACCTTTCAAACAACAGGAGAACAAACATCAAGTTGCGTAGAGGATATTCAACTCAAGGATTTACTTTTCATATATTCTCTGGCGTTACTAAGCAACACATAGTTCTTCCCTGAGAAGGTGTCTTTACCGCAAGCAAGGGGGCATTTCTGGGCCGCTGCGTCATCATGATTGAATACAGTTCCCGTTTCGAGGATCGGCTTCACACAGAGCCCTACAGCACATGGCCTTAGGAATCTGGCTTCTTAAAGATTAATTCCAAGCAGAGACATACACATCGTCATCATCATCTATTCCTATGTCTACTACAAAAGTACTTAGTATTCATATCTCAATTAGTGCTAATTGATCACTGGAATTATCATACAGACTCGACTCAGTCTCACTCGATTGCCTTGCATATTGGATTCAGAAATCGACTCTTAAAGCACCATGGGCATTCCGATTCCATTCTTTCCCATCTGCTTCCAGTGCGGTACCGATCAGAACCCCTGTCACTGTAAGGTGGTTGGCCCGACTTTGGGATTCCTTGTAACGATTGCAGCTGCTGTAAGTTGTTTCGGATCAAGATCACCGAGAGATGCGTGCCAAAACCAAAACCAAAGTCTGTGTGCTAAACTGGTAATTTTTCTCTTCCTCTGCAGGTCGTCTGCTGGCCGGCTTCTATCTTCTGTGGATGCTGTATAACGAAAACTGGGAATGAGTGAGTTGTTGAATCCCCCTTGTGACTTCTTCACAGATCTGGAGTTTCATTCCCATGTATCATTGAAATAACGCATCATTTACTGACTGATCGGGCTCAGCATGCTTGGGTTTCCGGTGAAGCTGAACGGTCAAGTCAGCAATGCCATACCCATCTGAAGGGTTGGTTGCATGCAAACTCGGGATATCAGTTGAAAGAGTATAGTGGCAGACAATCCATCATGTTAATCATGATGCTCTTTACTTGAAACTCATCACAAGTAGTACGAATCTAATGCCTATTTCTTCAAACTTGCTTTATATAACGATTGCTTTCTTGTTTACTTTGTCCTCTCTCGAGTGTCAGAATCGAGAGCCCGTTGATAACGAGTACAAATGTATTCGGAAAGCCTCACAATGGACTCCAGATGACGCAAATGTTTTAAAAGCCGATGGCCATTCCATAGTACTGAAAGCACTGATCACGGTTACTGTATATCATACCTACCAGCAGAGCATCTAGACGGAATAGATCGAAGATGCCTGCTGCTTGTGACATGTATACTGCTCCAAAGCCTAATCCTACTCATACTCAAACCTATCAGATTTCATTTAATCCGCCTCTCATAGCATTGTCTCACAAAAGCTTCGCACCGGCACAAGAGCATCTTTCAAATTACGCAATGAATTAGCAGGTTGTCATGGCATCAATAGATTCAAACAGCATACATAAAGAAAAGGCTTCCACGAGACGACTCAATAAACACAGAAAGACGAATTGCAATTACATTCAAAGCAGCGCGGTTTGCAAGGAGGTATCCAAATCAACTCATCACACAACATACTTCCTGTAACCAGACTAGTTAACTCAATTGGTACAGGCACCATCGCATTGACTGAATGATGGTAGATCGAAACGAAAACAAACGCAATGACAACTGAAAGAAAGGTATTATAAAGTGAACAAGGCAGCTTAAGAGACAATAAAACATAAGACTATCCTTCCTTGGTGCGATATAAACCCACTGCCTTTGCAGCATGTTCAGTTGAATGGCTCCTAGGCTGTCCTCAGTACAATCCAACTCATACGTTTGTCATGGTCTGGGAGACTATTTGAACTTCTCCCTGAGTCTACCGAAGAACCCACTGGAACGCTTCTTCTTCTTCTCCTTTGCCACGTCTCTGGTCTCCGTAGTACTACCTGCCTGGCTCGCTGCAGGGTTTTGCGGACCAGGCGCAGAAGCGCTTTCAGTGGGCTTCGTCGTCTGCTGGGGTGCCGAGACTTCAGCGGTCCTTGCTTGGGCAACACCCGTGGTGACAGTAGGCCCAGTAGCTCCAGGCGGAGGAGTGGACTTGGGAGACAAGTCCCTTGAATCCGGGGCGCCGGTAGCGGTGGGGGCAGTCGCTGCGGTCGCAGCAGTCACGGTTGGTGCCGGTTCACCGGCTGATTCGTCTGGATGAACCTTATGTCGCAGTTCCTCCTCCACTTCTTTCTTCTCTTCAACGGCTTCGTGGCTAGCCGCTGCTTTGGGAGCTTCGTGTGCTTCGGCGATGGATTTCTTCACAACTTCAGGGACCTCACTTACAGGAGCACCGCCGACAGGTTGTGCCTCAGCCCCGGCGGCCCTGTGCTGAAGCTCCTCTTCCACCTCCTTCTTCTCTTCAACAGCTTCCCGGTTAGCCGCTGCTTCAGGAGCTTCGTGTGCTTCGGCGATGGATTTCTTCACAACTTCAGGGACCTCGCTAACAACAGGCGCGCCGCCGGTAGATTGTGCCTCAGCCTCGGCGGCCCTGTGTTGAAGTTCTTCTTCCACCATCTTCTTCTCTTCAACAGCTTCCCGGTTAGCCGCTGCCTCGGGAGCTTCGTTTGCCTCGGCCATTGAATTTTTCACGACTTCAGGAACTTCGCTGACGGGCGCCTGGTCACTGGTTCGTTTCTGAGATTCCAAGGGAACAGCAGCAGCGAGTGCCGCGGTAGTCGACACAGGCGCGGCCGACTGTATAGTCACGCCGGGTTCTGTGGACGCTTGCTGAGCACTGGCTCCGCCAACGCTGCCAGCTACGGGGGCAGCCCCTGGAGCGTTGTGAGCACTAGCATCTCGGTCATATCCTTCATCGTCTGTCCGAGCAGTCGACTCTACGGTAGCTTTGTTGAAGGTGCTGGGATGAGGGACACTCTCTCCGGCGGCCAGCTTGATCGGATTGCCAACGCCGGTCGAAGCTGGTATTGGGTTCACGGAGAATTGCTCAGGCTCCTTTGCGGGAGTATCAGGATACGTGCCAGGGAGGTCTCCGTTCTGTTCGAGGGGCACGTTCTTCGCAAACTCTGCCGTTGTCGATTCGGGAGCAGCAGAAGAGATAGCAGCATTGTGGGCTTCAGCTCCATTCACTTGCTGCTCAGATTCCTTGGGAACATTAGCAGCAAGTGCGGCGGTTGTAGAATCTGGAGTCACCCCGGCCATGACTGCAGCGGTCGGGTTATGTTCTGCGGACTTGGTAAAGTTCTCAAGGGTTGACTTCTTGATGTCTTCGGGGAGAAGAACGTTGTTTATGTTGTTATGACCGTCGTCCTCTTGGCGAGCGTTGGTGTCTGTTGTCCAAATTCCGTCGACGACAAACTTGAGGTAGGAATTATCGGTCAGTTTACCAATAAATAGTTCGTGAGAAAAGGCTAAATGAGGGGTTTGCGACGACGCGGGAGTAATCAAAGCCAGGCAGCGCTTAGCGCTGTCGCAGCACAAGGCGGGAAATGGAGTGGTAAAATGACGTCAAGGGGCGTCTAGTTAGCATGGCGCCAGCGTCATGCTACGCATCGGGGCCTGAGGCATGACTGTCCAACGCTCACCACATCGAAAACGTGATCTGAATTCAGGACAGAAAAAGCCCAGGAAGGCGCTCGAATGGTGATAGTAGAAAGAAGAGAATCTGTTGATCACATACCTTGTATTGTATCTTCTCATCTGCCCTCGGTAGATGAACCTCTTTCTCAAAACCATCGGTCTTCTTGTCCAATTTCACGGTCTTGCCCCAATCATCAAAAGTACCCGTGACGAATACCTCGTTCGCATGGTGAGGCCTAAGATGAGGTTCTCATTCGGTCAGCGAACACTTCTACTTTTCACAGAATAACGGAAGTGATGTCCGGCAGCCCCGACACAGTCGTGGAAGAGAGGGTCATCGAGGATAAGAATTGATTCTGGGAATCGCTCGTTCGAGTCGCGAGTGCCCAGAATTGAACATTCAGACAATCTTGAGCTCAACCTTCACTCACCATCGAAATACATAGGTTCCCATCTTGGATACCGTGAGCTCCGCTCCAATCAACCAGACAATCTCCAGAGAATGACTACGATAGCGCCTCGGGTGTACACTCTCGTCGCCTGAATTGGTGAGAAGAAAGTGGTGCGAGCTTTTGGCGAGAGCAGTGTTCGGTGTGCGCGATAATGCTCCAAATCCAACAGCTCAAATGGGAAGCGGGGTGGCGGTGACACAATCGTACCCACAGGAAGTTGCCCCCGAGATGTCTCGAAGCAATGCGCAATTGATCTGGCGAGATCAGAGGGAAATGAAAGGATCAGTGAATAGGTGAGATACCGAATATAGGCGTACAAAAATATGCACAGCGACACCTGGAAAATTCGTCGTTGGTGATGAATCAAGAGCAGGAAATGTATGTAGGCCAGAAGATTGGGCAAGAGAAGCCCCGTCTTGAGCTGAGCAAAGCTAGCTGCCTGAGGCACCGAACAGGCGGATGCTAGGAAGGTGTGCCAAGAGGCCCAAGACAGGCTTTTTCATGTGATTTGATTTAGTGCTACTACTAGGGTGAAAGGAAACTGGAACCTATGCTGGTCTACCTAGGTAGAAAGTACTACTTTTGTAGATAGGGCGAGGAGACTGTTGTCCCAACAAATACGGAGGCTTAACCAACCCAGGAAGAGCTTTTCCCTGAGTCGATTTTAATTCTTGCCTGATCAAAAGTTATCTATAGATCAAATAATTTTTTGTAGGCTGCCAAGGAGTTCTCCTGCTTGCAGTGGAGCTCTGCCGTGAGACCCCACCACTACAAGCAGTGGCCGTTTGCATCTAGACTGCCCCCGTCTGCCACTGACCACCGTGACGTACTCCGTACAACACCTGGCAAATTGGCTTTCGGATGCTTTTTTCCCCAATGTAGCTTTAATAATGATGATAGGATCAATGAACAGCCGCAATAACACGGGAAAGATACATACTGTATGCCTAGGTTGGTACGCAGTTTACCTAAGTAC
This sequence comes from Evansstolkia leycettana, assembly GCA_000787455.1. Lineage (NCBI taxonomy): Eukaryota > Fungi > Ascomycota > Eurotiomycetes > Eurotiales > Aspergillaceae > Evansstolkia > Evansstolkia leycettana. Next base: position 14,039 of record JSYV01000791.1, on the reverse strand, counting down.
CTCCTTCTTCTCACACTATCTTGCTCTGTGACCGGAAACGGACATAAGCTTTCTACTACGGGATAAGCGGGGATCTGAGGAAGGAGTTAGGCAGTCAGGTCGAGGTACCTCGAGGGGCGATTGATTCCAGCTTCCTCAGAGACCTACCAGCCAGGCCACAAAGTGGTGGCAATTTAATCGTCATGATGGATTTGCGCATCATCTGCTCCGGTTATTATGGCACTTCTAATCGATCATTTTGGTGCGCAGTGTGTATTTCTGTACAGAGTATGGAGTACTGTAGTAGGGCTACCTAACTACAATAGGTACTTGAGCACGGACAGAGAGGAATAGCCAGCTGACCTTCTAGAAGGCACCTGGAAAACGTCAAATTGAGCAATCGAAGCTTCCACGCATACAAGCGCTCCCTGCCACCACCAAGCCAGCAAACCCCGCGTGTTGGAGGTTATTTTGATCCTCTCGTATGCGAATAATTAGCAAGAGATTCGCCTCTCTTCCATCAGGGGAGCAAATCTGCTGGTGACGGCCATGAGGTTTGCTATGCAGGTAGAATCTCGTAGATCGGCTGTACAGCAAGGATGGCCGAGTAAATCATTCCAATAACTAGTATTGAAGTCTAATACTATTGTATATGTATATGTATATGTGGTGATGATCGGATATAGGTTCTTCGCATTGATCACTACAGTACGGTACGTCAGTACTACTGCTACTAGTTGCATTCCAGTATGTAATAGTTTGTCTGCACCAGGAAGCTCTGACCATTGTCAGGAGTGTCCAAGCTTTGCATCAATCCCTCAGCCAGACTGTCCTCTCCCCGCCTTTCCCCCCTCCCTCTTCCTCATCACTCTCTCCAGTTATTACTCATTGGATCAAGCACGTCAATCAATCCCTTCCTAGGTACGAGGCTCTCTTCTGTATCTGCTTGTCTTTCTTCTATCTAGTTTCATGCCCCCCCAATAATCCATCTCTCAATCAAGTTTGTCTCAGACCAACTACCGCAAAGCTAAAACAGAGTGATCGCCCACCGTGTTGTCCCGCTACCCCTCCCACCCCCAAGCTTTGTGTGTAGTGAAGCAACTCCCGGGCACATGCCCAGGTGTTTTACCTCGTTCTCACCACACACCCAAGCGTCTCAGTTAGACCACTGAGGAAGAGCTACTGATTATATACGTTCCTGCCCTGCAATCGTCCGTTTCGCACTCAAGAAGATCGCTCACCTCTTCAAGAAACCGCCCACGGGAATCTCTGGGACACTGCGCCCTTAACTCTCCAATTAGACGTCACCTTCTGATACCCACTTCGGCGGAGACCCCCAGGTCATCCTCCCCCTCCTCTCGTGCTGATCTGCTTTGTTCAATCGTCGTCTCCTGGTTTAAATGTCGCTTGATCTCTTTCCTTACCTTCAGAAAACTGAATCCCAAATCTTCCATCGGTATTGTTTACTTGGCACAACGTCTGACGTCCTGCAGAACGCCATCATTTTCTCCTTCTGGCGACTCCAGTTGCAGCATCTCGAATTCGAACCCTCTCGGCTTCAGCGTGGCCGGAGCAGTGGCCTCTCCGGCCCTAGGGGCGACAATATGGCGGAAAGCTCCTTTCCGGGTACCAACCCATTCCTCAAAACTGGCGGCAAAGCCGATAACGGGCTTGCTTTTCAGAAAATCTCCGAGGAGGACGAATATGAAGTGACGTCACCAACTGATGCAACTTTTCGGAGCGTGGACTCTGGAGCAGGAGCTTCGTCTTCGGGGAGCATGTTATTCAGAGGCGGTGGATTCGGTGGCAGCGATGAAAGTCCGCTGTTCGGGAGGAGCCCCTTCGACAATGGCCCGGGAGGAAGCAACGAGAACGAGAACGACCCTAGAGGTCCTTCAGAGCCCACTCGTCCAACCGGGGCCTTGAATCAGGGCTTCCCAAATAACTACGCTCTGGGCCGTCGTACCTCCGTGTCTGCCGAATCATTGAATCCTACGTCAGCTGGTTCGGACAGCTGGACTCCTCCTTGTCATCCGAAGACAGAAGAGCAACTCTCCCGTTTGAAGACAGCTGTTAGCGAGAACTTCCTATTTTCCCACCTTGACGACGAACAGTTCAAAACGGTTCTGAATGCGCTTGTCGAGAAGCCCATCCCGGCGAAAGACATCAAGGTCATCACTCAAGGGGATGCCGGCGACTACTTCTATATTGTGGAAGAAGGTCATTTTGACGTGTATATCCATCCGTCCGGTTCAGTACAACCTGGTCCAGATGGGCTGGGCAACAAGGTCAGCACGATTGGTCCCGGGGGCTCGTTCGGTGAGCTGGCTCTCATGTACAATGCGCCTCGAGCAGCCACGATAGTGTCTGCCGATGCGAAGAGCACCCTTTGGGCCTTGGACCGCGTTACCTTCCGACGGATACTCATGGATTCTGCGTTCCAACGGCGTCGTATGTACGAAGCTTTTCTGGAGGAAGTGCCTCTGCTTGCGTCCCTGAAGCCGTATGAAAGGGCAAAGATCGCTGATGCTCTTGACACGATCAAACACCCAGCCGGCTCCACGATTATCAGGGAAGGTGATCCTGGTGACGCTTTCTACCTTCTCGAATCGGGAGAGGCCGAGGCCTTCAAGGAGGGAGTTGACGGGCCAGTTAAGGCATATAAACGAGGCGATTACTTCGGAGAGCTCGCGCTACTTGATGAGAAACCTCGAGCTGCTTCGGTCGTCGCAAAGACTGACGTCAAAGTTGCCAGGCTTGGCCGAGATGGATTCAAGAGACTACTAGGACCTGTGGAAGAGATTATGAGGAGAGCTGAATATGAATTGGACCCACTGACCAAGGCGCCCGCTCCGCCGCCGTCATAAAATGATCGCGTTTGCTCTTTCCGAAGCAGCTTCTATCGGAGTGGCTGCTCAGCGTTGAATCAAACCTTCCTCGAAGGTCATCATTTTCCGCAAGTGGCATTATCCAACTGAAACAATATCTCCTACGGTTAGCAGAAAAAAATGAGGGAATTCCTTGTCCGGCGATACTACGGTTGATTTAGTTACTGGGCAACTTCGAAATCTTAAGTGATTGGGCTTTTCCTGCGTTCCCTCCATGTTGTTGCTATATCATATATTTCCTGGGTACTCCGTCATAGGTCTTATTGTGTTCATCGGATGATCGTTGTGGCACATTTAATGGATCGGAGTTGTCCTCCTTCGCCCTGAAGCCCTTCGCTAAATACACTACAGGACTGCTTTTCTCAATCGCTCATGCTGCGAGCACTTGGAAATTGGTGTACTTACATCATTTCTAAGCTAGCCTTTAATTTTAACTAAACTGTCTTTTACGCGTTCTTCTTTGCTCCAGCCGATGCAGAGGCTGCCATTGCATGCGTCACATCGATTGAGTAAACCTCAATCTCCATCTCTTCTCTGTGTCTTTCGTCACCTTGCAATTACCAAGTATGCACATATTACCCCTAGCCGAAACCAAAGGTTTCCTGGATGACAAATTTGGCAATATTAGCATTCGTTCAAGGTCACTCTGCTCCGTCTCTGGACTATCGTTTCCTCGGCTCTTCCCCTTCATGTACACATCTAATGATGCCGGTCTCTCTCTCTCTCCGTCGTGCAACGAGTATAAGAAGAAGTATTCCGTACTTCAATCGCAATTCTTCAAGATATGCTAGGTGACCACGTAGCGAGATCGGAAGTAAGGTCAAGTCTCCAATCTCGAGTCCTAACAAGGCCGATTCGATCCATTCCAATCCCATCAGAGCGTAGACACGTCCTCGATGAGCCACTTGAGCCAAGAATAGCGCTCATCGACCAACAACCAAATCACTTCTAAGAACCCATTTCTCACCATCTCGCACCTCTTTGCCTTCATGCAGAAGGCACCTCTCTCCATGGCGATGCAGGAGCGCTAGCCCGGTCTCTGGAGCAACTGAGATAGGGTCTGGGTTACGGTTCCACCGCGTCGGTTTCGGGTAGAATACCGTTTCTCCGCCTGTGCAGGTGCTGAGATAGATTAGGAGAGTCCATGTTGTGCGGGCGGGGATGGGAGTAGATGTTGTCGATTCGGTCGCAGAAGAGGGAGTGAAAGAGAGAAGGTTGGAGTCGTCATCTGGAATCTTGGGATTAGCATGGAGCCTCCTCTATGGGAAGGTTGTAATATATTGGAAGAAATAGGAGCAATCTGCTTTCGGATCTTCGTTCGGTGATTCACCTTCTGGCTCTTATCGCGCCGGTGAAGGGCGTCCCATTAGAGTAACTTCAAAGAATACAGAAATTCAGAGTACATAGCGCCATGAACAGCCTGGTTCGCATTCGACTAATAGACTATCAACGTATAGATATGCACTTACAGTGTTGAGCAAAAAACTGCCCCGGAGAATATCGGTATATCCGTACATTCGGATTCAAACCAAGTGGCTCACCACCCCATATTTGACGGGCGGTTCTTCGAGAGCCATCATCGTTCTCATCTAAACGTGTCGTGACCAGCTCCTTCAAAGCAGTCGTACTCCACAGACGCTCCGCAAATGCACGGTCGTCGATCTGGAATCTTTCGTTGACACGCACCGCCTCTCCCTTCTTCGGCTTACCAGGTGTTGTCACTAGCGGGAGTGACGACAGGAATGAGACATAGCTCTTGCACAGGTTCGCCGTGAAGAAATTGCGGATTAGATATATCTGGTCTTCAAGTATGGGCTCTAGATACAGATCGGAAGCGGGTAGCACGGGGCGAAGAGGAGGCCAGTTCGGTTTGCGATCTTCTGGTTTCGTCTGAGATTGTAGACCCTTGGTTTTCGCGGGTTCTTTTTTGTTCTTTGGAGGCATTTTATATGATTCCTTCTTATGGGCTGGCCGTAATGGCGAGTCGTGAGTTACAATGTTCTAAGCTTTTCCTTAGAAATCTAATAAGAATGGGTTCCAAAGGCAAGGGGATCGTCAGCAAGGAGCTCCACCTGGGACAAGAAACAGGTGGTGCAATGGAGAATACTGCGTACAGAGAGGGATTGAGGTCCTGTAGGTAATCAATTATCAGTTTTTCGAGTCCCTTGACGTCGTCCAGAGCATACATTTAAGGGATGAAATCAACCAGCAAATTGGTAGCTGAGTTGACGGAAAGCTCCAAATATGCCAGCTACTTTTTTCTACGGAGTAACTCCGTAGGACGTGCCCATTTCAACTCAACTGGATGATGGGATTATTATTATTGAACCAGACTTTGGGTCAGTGTAAGTGCTGTAAAAACTTCGACTACTGTACATATCGAAGACCGCGGTTGAAGCCAGAAGAAATGAACTGCCTATCAAAATGTTCAGATGCACCTGGAGTGGATCGCCTCCAAAGCCATTCAAAGAATGGCTGAAAGGAAACGGTACTCTGTACACTTGGGTGACGCCGAATTTCCCAAAATGGGATAGCATTCCTATTTGGGTAAAGCGTTTAATTCCTGCTTGGCACCACTAGCCGCCTGTCAAACACTCCACCTATTTCAGATACTCTCAACAATGAACTTATGCATTGGAGATCCATCAGAGCCATTGTTTACCCTGGTGATTGGACACCCAATGGCCCCTCCCGAATGAGTGGCATGTTCTTGCGCCATAATCTATACACGGCGACAGCTCCAGACGGCCAAGGAAACCTAATCATGTCTACACGGAAGACCGGGATAGTACGTAGCCTGTCAACCATACAAGTCCCACAGCCTCCTCAAAATGTCTGATATTCTCTTGCATAGAGTGTCTTCCTAATGATCTGATATGCCTAATGACTCTATGAACGGCGACATGAGTTGTATGATACATTTGCATCTGTACTTAAAGTCACATCTCCTTTAATGATACGAGAATCTAGACTCTGCAGGGATTAATTACTTCAATTATGTAGATCAAACAGTGGAGAGAGTGCCAGTGACGCTGATGATGAAAATGCCACAATTTTATGTCTCAAAGGCCACGGCCCGCCGTGGCAATTCCAGCATCACCCTGAATTACTCCGTACTGTGAAAGAAGATGGGGAAAAATAAAAATAAAAATAAAAAAATAAAAAATAAAAAAATGTACGTCGAGGTCTGAGTAAGAAAGCAGCATAAGAAAGTGATTCGCATTGGGCAAGTATCTGCTGCTTCCAACTGCATAGGGGATAGTCATGGAAAATTTCCATGTAAGATTCCGGCCTTAGGCATCGAATGCTTCCAGGCCTGCAGTTTCGGCGGGCTACGGGTGCCGGCAGACGCCAGAACTGCCGACAAAATCGATCCAGGGCAGCCTTTTGCTCCTCCCATATCGCCGGACCTCACCGCCCTGCTTCTCTTCTTCCAGCTCTGTATCCCCCAGCAGCAGCGTGTCATGTTCTCGTCGCAGACCATGACAGCGCCAGCGGTGGGCCATCGACCGCCTGATAGGGGCCCGGATATGTCGTTGTACGATTATGGCGGCCCTCAGACAGACAACGACCTAGTCTCCCCGCGCAGCGACTCCGCAATCCGCGCTCTGCATAATTCTCCCTCGAACCAGACCAACAATGCCCAGAACGGCACGTCGAATTCACCAGGCATGATCGAGATCAAATCTGAGCCAGAGGATGCGACTGCTTCAGTCGCCGCAGAGGAACGTCAAAAAGAACTCAACAAACAGTCCGCCGCCAGCGCGCTCCTTGCGCAGTTACTCGGAAATCAAGCATCAGTACCATCCGTCCCAGCAGAACAATCTACGGAGGAGCATCCAAATGGCGACGATGCGCAGGAGAATCGTGAACCATCGAACAGCCAGCTACCGTCGGGAGAGAACAAGGATTCAGTACTGAGAGAAGGGAGCGAATCTCAAGATCAAATCGAATCTTCAACAGGAAGGCAGGGTGATCAGGACGGGAAGAAGACTGAAGGAGATCCTCAAGAACAAAAAGACAGACAGGATGTTGGGGGCGATATTGATATGAAACCCGAGAGTTCTACGGCGGACCTCTCGGATCCTCTGATGTCAAAATCAAACATGGAACAATCCGATCTTTTCCCGCCTTTTGATGTTACTGCTGCTCCAAAAACGCCTTTGGAGGCGCTACAGCAAAATGAGATTCTTACGGCCGCGTATCTTTCTCAGAGCGCTGAACTCTCAGCACTTGGGTACTCGCACGCTCTGAACCAAGACGGGACCGCGTCAGTTGCGGGATCGGAACCTCGGATTCAGGCTTTCGCGAAGCTCGAATTCGATGATGGACACTTTTACGTCAACACATATTCTTTCATCCTTGGTCGAGATGTTCGAGCAGCTCGCGCGGCGCATCAACGAGAAATGCAAGCAAGGCAAGCGATGAGACATTCAAGAGCGAAGAGTTCGAGCGGTGGCAACACATCTCACACCCCGAATCGGGTAAAACGTGAAGGAAGCGCAATCATGGGCAGCGTCGTCAGCGATCGTGGTGGTATAATGGGCTTTGACCCTGATGTTCCTCCACATCTACCTCCGCAACTCAGTAGAAGATCGTCAAATTCATCATACGCGGAATCTGGAGCGCCATTGCATGCAACCCCCGCGCAGCTTCAGGCTACGGACTACAACGCTCTTGCAATGCAGTCACTTTATGAGGGCAGTGGCGATGCCAAGCCTGTTGATACACTGGCTTTGCTGCCCTCGCCTGACGCTTGTCCTACCATTCCGATCCATCCACCTGCAACAGCTGACGGCAGCGCCGCTGGGCATCGAGGCATCTCACGCAAGCATGTCAAGATTGCATACAATTTTGACAAGAATCTCTTTGAGATGGAAGTTATGGGAAGAAATGGTGCCTTTATCGGAGCGGATTGGTTATCACCTGGGCAGATCAGACCGTTACATAGCGGCGATTACATTCAAATCGGAGGAGTGCGCATACGATTCCTGCTCCCAGACGTCCCAATTGGAGAAACCGGAGCCGATCGAGTTGATGAGCCCTACTTGGAGAATAGTGAAATCGAAACAGCGCAAGCTATTAGCGTCGAGAAACCGGGTAGTGACGCAGATGGAGCAGAGAAGCAAGGAAGTGAGGAATTGGAGAATAAGGAACCATCGAAGGTCACAAAGATTATTCTGAAGACCAAAGAACCTGACCCGTCGAAACCCATACCGTCCATCGAGTCTACGGAGAACGGCCAACAACCTGTCCGTCGGCGCGGTCCTGGACGACCTCCCAAGGATGGTATCATGTCCAAGCGCGAACGTGCAGAACTAGCAAGGGAACAGAAGCTCGCCGCCAAACGTGAGGCAAACGGAGGGGTTACTCCTCCGCCATCGACGAAGTCGAAGGTCGGACGACCACCCAAGGATTCCGCTGAGGGTGGATCGCCTACTGCTAAGCCAGAGAAGCGGAAATACACGAAGCGGAAGAAGCCTGAAGATACGCTCATGGATGTTCCTATTCCTTCCACTGAAGGTGGTCAACTTCCCATGGAACAACGACCCGAGGAATATATCAAGGTTCCACCTGTGAAGAAGCGCAAGCCATCCCGTTCGCCATCTCCAAATTACCCGCCCGAGTCGGCCTACACTCCAGAGGATCTTGCCAAGCCTCCATACAACTATGCTGTGCTGATCTTCGATGCCCTTACGGAGGCAGGTGCTCCGATGACTTTGAAGCAGATATATCGCGCATTGAAGTTGAAATACCCTTATTTCCGCTTCAAATGCGAAACAGAAGGTTGGACTTCTAGCGTGCGACACAATTTGAATGGTAACAACCATCTTTTCATGCATGCGGAACGGGACGGTAAGGGATGGTCATGGCAACTTCGACCAGGTGCGTCAGTTGAGAAAGAGAAAAAGAGACGCCCGTCTCCTCCTCCGTCGACGCAACCTTCAACAGCAGCAACGTCCACGCCACATTATATGCCGCAAATGTCTTCCGCGTACCAGAATCCTCAGGCTGCTCCAGCACATCTTCCAAACCAGCATTATCAATACCCGCCAATCCCGTCAAATCCTTATACGGCTCCTCCAGCTCCAACAACTCAACCTTCGAATTCATATCCTCCTCCGCAAGCTCCGTTTCCGATACCCAGTCCCATTCGAAACAATCTCCCGCCAGCGTTCGCTCAGACTACACCCTCAACCTATACCTCCCCTTACGCTTCCGACCCTCCACCTCAGCTCGCACAATTTCAGCAATCCCAACATCAACCCCCACCCATACCCGCACCACAACTTCATCAGTCTCCATATCCGCCTCAGAATGCTTCACCCGTGCCAAATATCAATTCACAACCTCCGCCTCCTCCGCAACACCCTGTCCCACATATCCAGCAACCGCCCAATGCAAATCCCCCTCCAGCGGATCCAAACCCCGTCTTGGACGACAACTCCGATGAAGCGTCTTTCAACGAACGCGCAAATAAAGCGATTGATGACTTCGAAGCGGTGCTCATGGAAGACTATGAAGACAAGAACTACATCCGAGAGGTGCTCAAGAGTGCTCGTGCGCGCGCCCTTGGAGAAGCAACAGAGAGCTCTTTCCCTGGCGGCGAACCCAAAGATGAAGCTGTTATTCTGGACGCGCTTCGAAATCTTATTGGGAGCCTGAAAGGGGAATAGAACGCAACGCCAGACGGGCCTCCTGTTAGTAGTCTCTACTGTGGTTGCCTTGAGCCCTCCTGTTTTTCTTTCGTTTGCATGAATCATGAAATGATCATTTTAAGCGCTTGGGGAGGCGTCCTATTGGGTCTGCTTTACTTGAATTGAAGCAGGGGTTTATAAAGGGAAACAGGCGGTTGGAGAATGATACCTCATTGATGATTTACTCGAACCCATGAGCATGGCTTCTCGAATTTCGTTCTGATGATATCCACTTTTGTTTCAGGCTCAAGGCCTGAGTTTTGCGTGGTTCTTGAAACCCTTTTGACACATTCCCTGCCTGGAGAGTGGTGGTGGGTAGTGCAGCTCAGGAAAGAAACAGGCCGCCTTCTTGAGAGCACGTTCCTGGGCAAATACTTCTCTACAGGTTCTGAGGGTAAGCTCAGGTTGTTTATATTCAGACACTAGACTATTCATCATAATACGGAGTGACCAAATCTTATTTCTATGCCTTCTCCTTCACAGTGCTGATAGCATGATCGAGTTTCAGCAATTTAACTGATAGTAGATTGGTAGATAGAGCTAACTGCAGGCACAATTCAACAACCCATTTATGGATCATCATACTTCTATGGAGTGAATGTACATCGCTCCTAATGAAGATGATTGTTGCATAGCACGCATTTCTCGGTATAGCATCATGTCATTGACACGGGCCTCGTAGATGAGACATATGTTCCGCTGGTCGAGATTTTTCACTCATATGTCCTTAGAGGAGCTGTGTCAGGGTCTACCTAGGATGCAACTGATATATGGAAAGTATTTCAATGTTAGTGGTATATATCCGTTTCGTTACTTGAAGATGGGAAATTACGTTTGTTCCGCTTTGGACAGATTAATTACCCCTCTCATCCGAGAGTATCCGTTCAGTGCTCTCCATCTGCATACTGTAAGTATACTCCGTAGCTTTGGCTTCTTGAGAAGAGGCACAGGTTTCTCCAACTCCATGACTGTTTATCCTGCATTGCGCCACGGGGGATAATAATAATAACCCCTCTGCAGGTGCAACCATAAGCACGCCAATTACCAATCTTGATTCACAGTGCGGCTATCGTGGTACTCTCCTTCGTATTATTTCTGGCATGAATACTGTCTTGTTGGGCATCAAAAAGTTGTCACTCTGGGATACTTACCCCTCAGTCCCTGCACAACCCCCACCCAATCTTCCCGATTAGCAATTGAATGTCGGGGTTATTCATTTTGCTCGTCGATGATTAAAGCGGAGCATGACACGGGTTGGATCGAAATCGAGTGCGGCAGTGTCAAAGCAGGAATCTCATCGGTCCATTTACCGTTCAGCTGTCAGAGTAAACTATGGTATTCGCCTTTGTATACCTCGATCAAAGCCACGAGTGGAAGTTGCAAATCCATTATTAGGTACACGAACGAGGGTTACTTACTGGGTTGGTAAGCAGACGATTTCATACCCTACAATATCTTTTCTCGAGTAGGCTTCGTGATATGTTCTTGATCGCCATTCCACATCTCCATCGTTTCTGTCCATGCATATATATCTGACAGTACTTTCCATGCTCTTTTCCCTCTTAGGCTCCCACCTTAGAACTCTGCAGTCTGTCAGTAGATCGTGATCGATACCTATCTGAGCATCTTGTGATAATTGTCTGCGCCTTTGCAAGAGGCAGTGCCTCACCACCGCGAGATCCGCGAAGCAAGGAGTATTCGTTCTATGGCCTCTGCCTCACAGCAGCTGATGCTGGACAGTCTTAGTCATGCTTGCAGGCAGCTGACTATTTGGGACGTTTTCATAAGCATTTTGACAGCAATTACCATTGGAGGGTGAGTTATAAATATCTATCCTTGCAAGGAGTCCTGAGGATAAATCGTACCGAATCAATCCTTCATGCCCCTGTGCACCTCGACCAACGCTTCAGTATCATGCTCCGTGATATATGAAGTGTGAAAACTGAGCATACTTGGCCTTATACGTCACTCGTAAGCCATACCGGTACATTTTGGGTGTTTTTGGAAGATATTGCAGACCTCATCAAATAAAAGCCATCGATCAGCAGGGGCAAAAGACATTAGTTACGGAGTAGGCACCACTGAATTAGAAGCTACATAACCTCGCCTCATTTAGGCAACATGTCCTGAAAGACGATGGTAGAAGTTCTGGTCAACTGCAACTGGGATGAACGAGAGCATTCGTATTCCACAGCAGCAGGCATCCATGTTTGCGCTAATTATCTGTCCGTACACAGTACGAGAACGAAACTCGTGTTCAAATGTAAGTTGAGTATCGCCTAGCAAGTCACCCTCAACCATGGGGATGAAGGAAGGATGGATGAATCAATTTCGTGCAAGATGAGACGAGCCAAGATGCGTGAATGACGCTTCGAGAATCATGCAGGCTACAGCGGCCGCGAAGTGCTGCTTATCCATTGCAAGAGACAGCTTACGGCGGGGGGTAGAAAATGACTCAATAGCCCTACATAGGCAGCACTCGTGAACAAGCATGCTGTCTCATCCCGAAGGGAACTGGGGAAGAAAGAGGAACCAAAGGAAAAGCAACAAGAAGAAGGTCCATCTATTCGATGAAACATTGCTGAATGGCATGTTCAATTATTGGATTTCAATATGACGTTTCAGAGATTTGCAGCAGGTCCCTCAGCGGCCCTTGCAGGGTTCGATAAATCGAGTCAGGATAATTACCTACTGCACTGGAGGAGGGACAAAAGGTTATTAAATACTGTGGAGTACTCCATGTCTACGGTAGACATGTCTGTTATGCCTGACTACAGCCTAGCCTCAATGAAAATGAAAATGACGTCTGGTGGTTGTCAACGGTGATTCTTTGATGATCGGTGGCGAGATTTCAACTTCACACAGTACAATACTTGATCTAGAAGGTGAGTGCAGAGGAGAAGATAGATTCACGGAACTCGTCCATCCACTCGAGGTCTTTAATTAACGGTCGTCGGTCACAGACGTAGTAAGTAGTTTGATTGATGGTGTACAGAACGGTATGTAATTGTAAAGTACTCCGTATAGGCGTTGCCCACACGCGAAAACGGCGCGTCAGAGTTCGTTAGTAATCATCGAGTGCCGTGGAAACTCTGCAGTCCAGACACCTGGACGATGGATCGAGTATTAATTAATTAATATTTGAGCCCGGTGAGGGAAAGCAGGCATGGCCGAATGATCAAACAACCATGTTCATTTCCAAATCGTGCCTGCGCACAGGGGACAAATAGGCTACTTGGCAGCCAGCATTAGGCAGGGGAACGGACAGCTATTGCCTCGGATATCCTATCAACCATCCCATTCCTCAAGACCGAAATCACTGCAACAAACATTCACGACTGACTACGTTGCATACCTCTTGTAGAAGTAGGCGCCAATAATGAAGAGAGACCGTGTTCCCGGTCTATTTACAATTTGTACATTATTATTATCAATAGTTATATATTGTTGCTTTGTCATTATTTCAACATCCACCCGTCTCGAGCCATCACTGGACCGACTGGAGAGTTGACTTTTCCTCAGTGTCAAAGTTTTCGCCATCGTTGACTCGTTCGAGGAGGGAGGAGCAGCTGCCACTACTTAGTGGCCACCCTTCTGTATGTGTGACAACGAATTTGCACTTAGCAAGCACTTGGGTCATTTTGATTTTGTCTAGTAAGAGTTAGTCCTGGACAGTTGCAACATGTATTAATAATGGGACGTGACACTAGGCATCATTAAATCACTCTGTCTGAAACTACAATGTTATCCATTCATCGACACATTTACCGATTGAAATGATGCTGGTATTGGAAAGCACATTGCAGGCATCGTCCCGATTCCCGAATCATTGTACGTGGTACCTTTTTTTTGCCATGTAAATTTTCTGGAATGCGAGGAAAGCTTCTACAGAATAATGAAAATACTCCATATGTATTATTGGCAAAATACTAGCTCGCACGAATAAAAGGTATTTCCAAGAGTGCTCAACACTGGGTGGCGCGGTTTCTACTACACTGACCCAGTCCGGCGGCCCTCACTTTACCGGGTGCGGACCATTGGAGCGTGAAGACGTAGTATTAAATATCAAGGTGTCCAGTGCCAGGTCTACTCATTACAGTCATTCTGAATAATAACACCAAAGTACAAGTCCATACCTCAGAGGAGGTTGAAGAAGGATGAGTTCAGAGATACTCCATAGGCTCAGGCGTTTGTAACTTCGTGTAGGCCAAAGCCCTGGCAACGGCGACGCTTAGACATACGCAGTAGTTATTACCTAGAGCACTCCATAGTCTACCCAACGTAATGATAATACCAATACAATTTGTACTAGTCTGCTTTCTGATCTTTCAGCCGTGGACGCTCCTTGACTTCGAAGTTCGGGCCATGTTTTGCCCCGTCGCCCAAACTTCCACACCATCTTCAGGCTCTTCAACTTGCCCAGCCTCAGCCCTCGGGAGTCAATACAGTACAGTACCTTCCATTACTAATCATA